>SNQJ01S0134268.1:1057-11629 GCA_010110895.2 Picea sitchensis
TTCTCTGTGCTATCTCGATCATCCAACTCGATTGGATAATAGAAGCAAGGGATGAATGGAAGAATGATGAAAAAGTGTGGACTCTCATTCAAAGGTCGCATCAGGATTCCAGTACATCAGATACATTTACATGGAAAAATGATTCACTATGGTACAAATATCACTTATATTTATGTAATAAATCCCAACTCAAACAAAAGGTACTATTGGAATTGCACACCTCTCTAGTAGGAGGGCACTTGGGATTTTTAAAAACCTACCATAGGGTCAAGAAGGATTTTTTTTGAGATGGCCTTAAAAATGATGTTCAAAGGTTTGTGGAAAAATGCTTAGTTTGCCAACAAAATAAGGTGGAAACAATTAAGACCCCATGTCTTTTACAACCATTATCCATCCCAAGTTAGTGTTGGGAGGAGGTTTCCATGGATTTCATCACAGGGTTACCAAAGTCTAAAGGAAAGAGTCTCATCATGGTGATTGTTGATAGACTGACCAAGTACACACACTTTTGTGCACTCTCTCATCCCTTCAAATCTAGTACAATTGCCACTGCATTCATGGAGACAGTTCAAAAGCTACATGGAAGCCCAAAGATTATTGTAAGTGACAGAGATCCCATCTTCACTAGACATTTTTGGACATAATTATTTTCTTGTTTGGGTACTCAATTGGCTCATATCTCATCCTATCATCCTCAATCTGATGGACAAATTGATATAGTGAACAAATGTCTAGAAGGCTACCTTCATTGCTTCGTCTTTGATAAACAAACACAATGGTTTAAATGGTTACCCTTGGCAGAATGGTGGTATAACACTTCCCTTCATAATGCAACAAAAATGACACCATTTATGGCACTCTATGGATACGACCCTCCTTCCATCACTTCTTCTCTAAAAGAAAAATCTAAGGTTAAAGCAATGGAAGATCACATTGAGCATCAACAACAAGTTCTCTCCAGATATTAAAGGACAACCTGACCATGGCACAAAATCGTATGAAACAACAAGCAGATGAACATCGTAGTGAAAGAAGTTTTGAAGTAGGGGATTGGGTGTTTTTAATACTACAACCATACAAACAGATGTCCCTCAAGCAATCCAATAAGGATAATAAATTATCACCAAAGTAGCATGGCCCTTATAAGTTGTTGCAAAATATTGGTACTATGGCATGCAAATTGGAGTTGACTGCATCTTCATGAGTACAACCAATTTTCCATGTTTCATGCTTAAAGAAGGTTATAGGT
The DNA here is from genome assembly GCA_010110895.2 of Picea sitchensis. NCBI lineage: Eukaryota > Viridiplantae > Streptophyta > Pinopsida > Pinales > Pinaceae > Picea > Picea sitchensis. The sequence goes on from SNQJ01S0134268.1 coordinate 2,307, forward strand.
GACAAGATCCCAATTCAAACTTTATTGCCAGAAATTGATGAGGAAGGAAAAATCATATTTGATCTTGAATCCATCACTGACACAAGAATTCGCCAGGTGAGGAATAGATCCATTTCAGAGTATCTCATTAAATGGAGGAAACTACCGGCTGAATATTCCACTTGGGAAGATGAGTATTTTATACGGAAGCATCTAGAGTTACTTAAGCGTTGCAGGCAACACTTGTCTCAAGGGGAGGGGCATGTTAATCCCTAAATAGTGTCTCATTACCCCTTAATTGGGGCATATTATATTAGTAATGTTATTTTATTTATGTCAGCTTTAGTCCATTAGTTGTAATTATACCTCCTAGTCTCCTATATATACCAATGAGACATTTTTATTTTGAATCATCTGGTAATTGTACATTTATGTGGGCATAAGGAGGTTGCCCCCTTGAAGAGGCTTATTATCTGAATTTCTTTCTTTTTCAAGGTGTTGAGTACTTATTCTAAGGTTTTTCTATGCTATATTGATTATTGGTTCTTAACACTCTGACCCAAGCACGACTCTATATACTAGGTTGTCCTAGCTTACTAGAGTATCACATGTCCTACCGTACAAGGCTCCAAATGGGATCATTCTTAATGAATCTTGATACCCATTATTATATTCAAACTCAACCAAGTGTAAGTAATCTTCCCACTTAGATGGCTTATCCATCACATACATTTTCAACATATCTTCAATTATTCGATTGACTCTCTTTGTTTGCCCATCTATCTAGGGATGATATGTTGTGCTAAAGTTTAGATTTGTGCCAAATCCTTTAAACAGTCCCCTCCAGAAATTGGAGATAAACTTTGTATCTTTGTCTGAGACGATTTTCCTAGGTATCCCATGCAACCTAGCAATTTCCTTCATGAAAATTTATGCAATATTAGCCGCTGTATTTGTTGTCTTCACAGGCACAAAATGAGCATCCTTTGTTAATTTGTTAACCACCACCATGATTGAATCATGTTTCTTATTTTTTCTGGGTAATCCTGCGATGAAATCCAAGGTGATCACTTCCCATTACTTCTCTCGGATTGGTAATGGTTGCAGCAACCCCGCTGGGTGCCTATGCTCAACCTTCACCTTCTGACATTCCATACATCGAGCGATGTAATCAACAACATATTTCTTCATTCCCAGCCAAAAGAACTAGCTTCTTACTGCTGTAATAATTTTATGGTAACCGAGATGTCTTTCATAAGGGACATCATGCATTTCCTTCAATAACAAATTCCTCAGTTCTCCAGAACTAGGAACATAGATTCTATTTTTATGCATGAGTAATTCGTCTTCATTTATGTCATACTCCTTTATTTTTTGTTGTACACATCCTTGCTGTAAGATTTCCTTTATCTATAGGTAATGCTGGTCTGTAACAACACCATCTAAAATTATGCTCTTCAAGTCTGACCGATGAATACTAATAGCAGTAGCATGCATGATATGCACTCTTCTACTAAGTGCATTGACAACTTTATTCTCCTTGCCCTTGATATGCCTGATATCAAAGTCATATTCACTTAAAAATTCCAGCCATCCTGTTTTCCTGGCATTCAAGGTTGGTTGTTTAAAAAGATACTTCAGGCCAATGTGGTCTATCCTTAATTCAAATTTATTCCCCATGAGATAATGCCTCCACATCCTCAAGGCGTGAACAATGGCATCAAGTTCCAAGTCATGCATGGCATAGTTCCTTTCACGTTCCTTAAGCCTTCTAGATTCATATTCAATGACATGTCCATTTTGCATGAGGACTCCCCTAAGTCCTTCCTTACATGCATCTATACATACCACAAAAATTTCATTTGGGTCATCAATCTTTAACACATGTGCACTAGTAAGTAATTCCTTCAACAGATTAAAATTCTTTTCACACTTGAGTGTCCATTCAAATTTAGTTCCCTTTTTTTGCAAAGAAGTGTTGGGATGAAAAATCCTAGAGAACCCTACTATGAACCTTTTGTAGTAGCCAACTAATCCCATAAGAGATATGACGTCTGACGCATTTTTGGGTGTTGGCCATCCTCTAATGGCTTCGATCTTCTCTAGATCAACTGCTATGCCCTACTTTGAAATAATGTGTCCCAAATAATGGATCTTCTTTTGATAAAAATAACACTTACTCAACTTGGCATATAACTGATGTTCTCTCAGTACTTGAAACACCAGTCTTAAGTGGTGTTCATGCTCCTCTTCAGACTTAGAATAGATAAGTATGTCATCCAGGAATACTATGACAAACGTATCCAAATGATTTCTGAATATGCCATTCATTAAGCACATGAAGACAACTAGTGCATTGGTCAGTCCAAATGGCACCACTCCAAATTCATAATGTCCATACCTGGTCCTAAAAGATTTCTTATGAATGTCTTCTTCCTTGATTCTTACCTGATGGTATCCTACCCTCAGGTCAATCTTTGAGAATATATTTTCTCCTCTTAGATGATCAAAGAGGTCATCAATTGGGGTAGAGGATACTTGTCCTTTATAGTGTACTTGTTCATCTGTTGGAATTCAATACATAGCCTCAAGGCTCCATCTTTCTTTTTGACAAAAATTGTTGGTGCTCCCCAAGGTGAAACACTTGCACGTACGTACCCTTTCTTCAACAATTCCTCCAACCGCATTTGTAATTCTTTTAAATTTGGTGTGCTCATTTTGTAAGGTGTTTTTGACACCGGGGTAGCTCCTGGAACTAAATCAATTGAGAAATCTATCTCCTCCTTGGTGGAAATCTGGGTATTTCTTGGAATACATCTTCAAATTCCTATAGTACCAAGAAATGTTCGAGGCTTGGCCCTTTTTTATTATTTGGCTCTTTCACATGAGCTTCATACAATTGATATCCTTTCCTAAAACATATTTTTAGTTGTAAGGCTGAAATCTCCCTTATAGCTACGGGTCTCAGAACTCCTTTCAAAGTGCTTTGTTTTCCATTTCCATCAAGACATGTAAATGTCTGGTTATGACAATATAGGACAACTTGACGCTTTTAAGCCAATCCATTCCAATTAGAATATCATAAGATCCCAATGGTATGATATTTAGATCCATACTAGTATTCACACCATTAAGACTTATGTAACAACTTTTGACCATATCATGGATTCTTCTTTTGGTTCTAGTGGCTAACTGAACCAAACTTTCTTTTCCAAGTTTACTTTTCTCTAAATGTAATCTATCCCTTATCTTAGGATCGATGTAGCAATGAATTACTCCTGAATCAATCAAAATAGCAAGATTTTGATTTATGATCTTACCTTCCACCTCGATCATATTGGGCTGGTACTCTTCTTGTCAATCATTTAAAGTTGCATAGATTCTTCCTATATCTTCGACTGTTTTAGCTTCTTGGATGTTGTGCATAGTCTTCAATCTATCCTTTCTGTGTGGGAAATCCTTGTACAAGTGATCTTCCTTGCATCCCCAACATTGTATTGGTGGTCTTCTCCTTTTTCCCAAGGAATCTTCTTGCTTGAAATCTCCCTTAGCATACTGATCTTGATGATTTCTATTAGGTTCATTCCTATTGAAAGAAGGTTTGAATTATTTCCTCCTCTGATCGGACTTCACATTTTTCTTGTCCTTCCAAGATTTCTAGAGAGATTCTCTTACCTGGCCTTGCTCATACATGTATTTATCCTTTCTGATGGCTTCAGTCAAGGTCTTGGGTTCATCATACTTGATCTTTTCCTTATAAAAGGCTCACAGTCCACTTAGAAATCTCTGTATTTTCACTTTCTCATAAACAATGAACCTGAAATATTTTAACAATCCCAAGAACTTCTTCTCGTACTCTTCCATAATCATGCTTCCCAACCTGAGTTCAAATAACTCCTTCATTTTCTTGTCATAGAAATGCTCTGAGAGGTACTCCTGGAAGTACTTCTTGAACTGCTTCCAAGTGATCCTACTCTCATTAACATGTTCCACTTTCTTCAGTTGGTCACACCAAATTGCAACTTTCCCATGTAAATGGTAGGTGGCAATCCTAGCTTCCAGATTTGATGAATAGTTATGCAACTGAAAATATCTCTTAAGCCCAAGCAACCATGCTTCAACATCATCTTCGCTTTCTCTTTCACCCTCAAAGGAAGGTGGCTTGAGCTTCCTCAGCTCTCCTTGCAAACTATCTACCTCTTGTTTTCTTCTTTCGTTTCTGATAGGAGACACCTTTGGACTTCTTATAGGATCATCTGATGCATAAAAATGTATTTATGAGTAAGGGAGCGAGTGGTGTCCATGAGCTCTGCTAGCACTTCTAGAATAACCAGTTCTTCCATGATCATCCATTCTTTCATGGCACCTTCCTTATTCCTCTTGTATTGAGTTGGATCCCTTCTTCGTTTGTCTCTGCAACACTTGAGCATTTATCTGACTTTTCTCTCTCATCAGTCTCTTGTTTTCTACTTTGTAGATCTACACTTCCATCTTCAGGATTCTTACCATTTCTATTAACATTTATTGTTCTCCTTTTCCCTTGCGTCCATTGGACTCTATCTCTGCATTACCAACTCTAGTGTTTTTTCCTTCAGCCTCCTTATCATGATTAGAGGCTCCCTCACCTTATTCCATTTCCTCAATACGCATCCTGAGTTGATGTGATTAAGCCCCTTAATTCTGCAAAATGTGCAAGTGACCATTTTGTTAGAATTATGCATATGATAAACAAAATTTCCAAACCATGTTACATGTCTTTTTTTTTTTCATGGAGATCATATCCCCATTATTTGAAAATAAAAGTGTCTTGTTGTCCTTGGCTGACACATAATTTCATCCTGCGCAGGCACTTCCTTCAAACCACCTTCCTAGGTGACCATGACTAGAAACCACGGCTAAATCCTTCCTTAGCACTTTTCTATCTCGAAGACCACCAACTCAGCCCTTATCCCTTCTTCCCTCAGCTCTCGATCTGCATATGACCATGGCCATTACCCTACACTTAGCTGAAAAGCGCTTGTTCATAGCTTCAAGACTTTAGAACTTTTAGATAGGACTGGATCAATGATCCTCGTTCTCTTTCACGATCAATGATCAAGATCCACTTCAGGACTCCACACTTTGGGGATCTCAACTTTCCTCACTTGCCTCTGCCCGGAATGATTTTACCCAGAGTTCATGATCTGCCGGTGGGTGTCCTCCCACAGATCAATGGATGTGAATCACTTCAGCTCTTCGAGTTTTGGAAGTTTCAAACTTTTGTCCTGCACTTTCTCCCAGAGTGCTTCCACTCGAATTTGATGATCCTTCGGCGTGTGTCTTCTAGAATCAATGATTGATGTGTACTCTAGCCTTCAGGAGTTTTCGACCCAATGCAACCTGTCACATCTTTCCCCACTAGATTTCCCAGTCTCTGGACTGCATGATCTGTCACCACGTGGTGAAACACTGGAAGCGGACACATGGCCCAATTGGGTGGGTGACACATGTCATGTTCTAACTGATATTTCAATACTCCATATGTTTGAAAATTACTGACACGTGGCACGCATCCCATGTGTCCATGTCACCCTAGATGACGTCCACAAGCCATGTCACTTCGGGACTTCCATAATCCACATCACCTCTAGGTGACTTCATCGTGCCCCATCACTTCAGCTCTTCAGGCTTCGAGACTTCAGGAGTTTCCATACTCACACACTTCCAATTCTCCTGAACTCTAAATTTCTGAACTAGCCAATCCATCGCCATGTGTCCTCCTGGATCGGACGACTAAGATTCACTTCGAGTCTTCACCCGAAGTCCACGAATAGGTACCACGTGTCCTCCTTAATATGATGGTTGAGGCTTACTTTGGGTCTTCGGACATCGAAATCTCAAACTTCAAAACTTATATGGCCTCACTAGATTTTATCCGAAGCCCTAGATCTAGTGACACATGGCTCTCAACAGATCAATGGCTGCAATTCCTTCGGGCCTTCAGACTTCGAAAGAATCAAACCTCAATTTTTTTTTCTGAAATGTTCTTATCCAAATCTCATGATCTACTGATGAGTGTCTCCCATGGATCGATGAATACGATTTCTTCGGGTCTTCGGATTTCAGAAATATCAACCCTCAAACTTCATTTTTCCTCGAAGTGTGCAGATTTCTGCCACATGTCCTTCTGGATTGGACAACTATGATTCATTTGAGATCTTTGAGGTCCAGAAATCTCAATTTTCAACTTCTCCTTGCTCGCCTTTTCCCGAAGTTCTTTCACCCAGAGCACACGATCGGTTGATGCATGTCCTCCTACAGATCAAAGGTCCTCGATTATTTCTTCTCTTCAGAGGTTCGTCACTCGAGTACTAACATGTCACATCACTATATGCCTTTCAATTTGCGGGGGCATGCATTAGTGATTTGGATTAACCCACTTTTCACCCTACAATTATCCTGATTCTGACATGTAACCCCTTGGTGAAACCATGGTTTGGATAGCGGGACCACCTTGGGGAGTTATTTCCCATGCAACTAGGTTCCCCGCAATGCCTCTTGTCAGTTGATCTCTCTCTCCAATGGGATCTGATGGTGGTGACTGTAACCATTGCTTCCTTTACATCGAATGACCCCTATTCACCTGTCATCAGATCCAACAATCTTGGATCTCTCCTGATCCTACAATGGCGATAGTTCTCGAATTTGAAAAGGGACAATCAAGATCCTTCGAACCCCTTACGATGGGTCTCTGACGTTCTATCTCCTGCGTAGATTCTACAATGCCATTCCTTCTGAGATTTTCAACTTCACAATCAGAATTTGATCTATAACCACGAGACTCTGGCCAACAGAACCAGCCCATACCGGCTCGGTGTTTCAACCAGAAGCTCTGATACCAAACTGTAACATACCCAACCACCCACAGGCCGAGGCATGCTACCTTCAAGCCCACCCTTGGACTTCGTACTCTTACCGATACCTTCTTTAATTAATAAGAATGCATAAGATATCAGATTTAGTGACATGCACAACAATATCCAGCAAGCATGCATAATCTAATATTTAGTTAAATGATAATTAAAATACACAACAGAATACATTCATACACATATAATCATATCACAACAAAGAGAACTTATCTTTATAAAAATATGACACCAAATGGTTGCAGACCAAGGACGTTCCACCCAACCATAGACACCTCTGCTCCAAATCTCAACAACAGTGTCACCCCCAAGTGAGGGTTATGAATCCACAAGGATGGTTCCAGAGTGTACTTGGGTTCCCAAACCAGTTAGCTCTCAATCTCTCATAGGTTTACCATCACCCACAACAATCCAAGTACCCAACTCTCTTCTACCCAGCCTGTACCGCCCCAAGAGAATGGACCTCCACACTTCTCTGCCACGTAGTCCCTAAGACAATCCTTCTCCTTTTTTTCCAGGGCCTCCAGCACAGCTGGTCCAAAATCTCAATGCTGGACCTCTCAGGATTCACAGTTGTGATAAAAACAGGGCAGATGCCAACGCATCTCAAACATGCAGGCCTCAAATCACAACTGGGTCACACTAGCGACCACTACATCCCACCATATTGTGGCTAATTATTCAACAGTTCAGTTTCCCTTTCCCCAACCAAGACGCGAATGAGAATGGATCAATGAATGGGTAAGTGGGTGCATGAAAGTGTGTGAGGGAAATGAATGGATGTCGATGGATTTTATTGTTGGATTGGCACTAACGACAAGGAGACATGACTCGATTTTCATAGTAGTAGACACTCTGACAAAGAGTGCTCACTTTATTCCTATGTGTATGACGTATCAAGCACCTAACATAGCTAGAGTTTTCATCAATGAGATTGTGAGGCTACATGGCATGCCTAAGAGAATTATATCTGATCGAGGATCGGTGTTTACTGGACGATTTTGGATGAGTTTCCAAGAGGCCTTGGGAACCCAACTTAACTTTAGTAATGCATATCACCTGGAGACTGACGGGAAGACAGAACGAATGAACCAAACCTTGGAGGACATGTTGCGGATGTACATGATGGACCAATAAAAGCGTTGGGAAGAATTCTTGCCACTAGTGGAGTTCTCTTCCAACAACAATTACCAAATAACCATTAAGATGGCGCCTTTCGAGTTTCTTTACGGGCGATCATGTCGAATGCCCTTGAATTGGGATCATCTTGAGGATAGGATCCTGGTGGACCAGAAGTGATCCAAGAAATGGAAGAGAAAATGAAAACAATAAGACAAAAGATTAAGGAAGCACAGGATCAAGAAAAGAGTTATGTTGATGCGCACCATGTCGATCGTAGTTACGAGGTCGACGATCAATTCTTCTTGCAGATTAAACTGCATAAGAGTTCAATCAAGTTTCGGAAGGGAGATAAAATCTCTCCTAGGTTTGTGGGACCTTTCATGATTGTGGAGAGAAAGGGGCCCGTGGCCTATCGACAAGCCTTGTCTGATTCTTTGAGGCATATGCACGATGTTTTTCATGTATATGCTTTGAGACATTATATTAGTGATCCTACAGATGTTATTGACATGAGTTCCTTGTAGGTATCGGACAAGGGGGTGCTCACAGCTGAGTCGGTCCACATCTTGGATCACCGCATTCAACAGCTATGACATCGAATGGTAGATCAAGTCAAGGTCCAGTGGGACAATTATAGTCCGCACTTGGGGACCTGGGAGGATGTAGTGACTGTAAGTAATTTTTTTTTGATATAAATCATTTCAATTGCACAAATAAATTAATCACCAGAACATATAAAATTTATTGAACTAAACATAATAGCTTCCGGACAGCCTCATAACACATCATATTCCTTAAATTTCATAAAACAAATACATAAATTAACATACCTTGATCTGATGCTAACCCTCCGCTTGTCTTGTTGTTCGTTGTTGAACTGTGTAAACACTACCCAAACCTTGTTCCACCCTGCCAACTAGGACAACTTCCTAGCTCCAGGATATCATATGGATATCCTGGCCCCCGTGCCCAAAACCTCTAGAAAATTAGTGCCCCCTATACTGATCCAATCCGACTACAGAACTCAAACTCTCCTCTCTGCAAATCCAAGAGAACCCTCCAAAAATCCCATTTCCCCGTAGAATGATAATCCATGCCTTCATAAACCTCCTCCCCCTCATATTCCTCCTTCACCTCCCTTCCTCTCATTTACTTCCTTACCTATACATTTATTACCTTATCCCCTCATAATTAATATCTTATCCCTTTATAATTAATATCCTATCCCTTTATGTTCAATGTCTTATCCCTTTTCGTGTACGTAAGTCTTTAACAAATTAAACTTATAATTTATTAACCCTATTAATTTAATAC
>SNQJ01S0134268.1:12766-31034 GCA_010110895.2 Picea sitchensis
TTAGAATTAATATTACAAAAAAAATCTTACTTTCAATTCAGCGAGAGTTTAATGTGCTCCATAGCATTCGTTGGCATCCTTTAAGGTCAGGCTTCTGGCATAAGGTCCACGTGCCCGACCTCTGGCTCTCAGTACCAAAAACCTAAGCTCTTCCTTAACCCTAACGCATCTTTCTCTTCTTCCTCTTTCCCCTGCCGCCTGGCCATTCTTCTCTGTCCCTCTCAGCAGGCTCAATGCCCATCTCTGAGCACTGGTGCTTGGGCGATGGATTTTGGTGGAGGTATTGAAGCAGCTAGATGCAAATCCCCTGACCATGGCAGGGTGTGTCAACAAGCAACAACGTTCTCAGGCACTTCAAATATTTCTCTGCAAAGACATGGCGCCCCTTTCGTCTGAGTCAAATACCATTCTGCCCCCATTTATAGTAAAATATATGAAGCTCTTCATCAACGGAGAGTTTGTAGATTCAGTTTCAGATCAGATTCTGTTAGGAAATTTTCGTGCAGCCAAAACGTAAACAAGTCTAGTTAAATTAGGAAAGAGTGTGCATAGGGTTTCAAGATGGCTTCAGATTTTGTGGTTCTGCAGTCAAGTCCTCCTTACGTTACAACTGAAAGTCAACCTTTAAATGTATGTATTTTTAACGTTGAGACCAATTTTGTTCATCTTTCTTCAAATTTGAAGTAATCGAGGGCAAAATTCTAACAATTTAAGCTAATTTTCCCCTAATTTTGCTTCTCTTTCAAGCTTTTTCGTTAGGTTAAAGATTATTTGTTCGAAGGGGCCAGGAGAAATTTGAATTCTGTTTCTTTTGATTTTGCTGTAAGAAACGAATTTTGAATGATAATTCCTTCCAAGTCTTTTGCAAAATTCCATATATTCACAAAAATCAAATTTAAATTGTCAAATGTTTCATTGCATTTGATACAAAAGTGCATTTGGAAGCCATTCCGTTGAAATAATTTTGGATTTTATCTCAAGTGATTCTCTATTTACATTGAATATGTTTTTCATCGAGCAATTTGTTGATTATCTCATAATATCTTAGTCAAATTCTTGAAATTTGTCAATCCTATGTAGCTTGATATTTTCCTTGTCTTTGATCTGTTATTTGTCAGATCCTTTCTGGTTTCGCCGGGTGACTTAGAGAGTCTCAAGCGAATTAATGAGGGCCTGACAAAGAACCGTTTTTTTTTTTTTTTCTCAAAGTTGACCTTAAATTTAGCTTTTTTGACTTGAAAATTGATATCCGTCCATAGTTATTAGCCAAAGATCTTGTAGCATTCACATTTTTTTATTTGAATGAAACAAATCTCTGCAATGTTCCTTAATGTTTATGATAATGTAACCAGAAGGAATTCCAGTTTCCTCGGTCAAAAAATTGATACAATCTCCTGTTTTACGCCTCAAATTCCAGTCTTCACGCTCTATATATGGATCTACAGATTGATTTCCTCCTTCTACTATTAACCTCTAATGCCAAAGGTAAACTAATACTATTCTCTAAAACGCTTCTTTATGAGCTCCTGAACTCTCTGTCATTAGCATGATTGATTCCAATATTTAATTTTTTAAGTTTTCTTCTTGCATATTTTACTTGCAACAGTTAAATACACTAGCTTTTAGTCAGAGACATTTGAGTCATATCTTGCCAAGTCTTGTACAATGTCAACAAGATTTGTTTATCATTCTTTGAAGTTTTTGCAACATACAACATTTTCAAGTTAATGCTCACTTTGCCTATATTGTTGTTTGTTTTATTTTTGAAGTTTATGCAATTTAATGCTCACTTTGCCTATATTATTGTTTGTTTGATCTTTGCCACAGTTTTTGTTCTGATCCGGGCTGAATCTTGCTTTGAATTTCTAATTCAAACAACTTGCCCAACACATTTGAATTAGGCTCTTGTGCGGGTTATTTACTATAAATCAACCTTTGTAATTGTAACAACCCTAGTTGCTTGTTTTACTTTGGTAAATTTATTTTTACATTTTCAATTCGTATTGTATTTATTTTTATATTTGTGTTAAAATTTCTATGTTTGGTTTGCAGGTTAGGCGTAGCTGGAGTTAGAGCTTGGAGTTTTGGCTCTCAGGCTTAGATTTCAAAGAAAAGCTCTGATACCATGTGTAGTGACTGTAAATAATAAAAAATGATATAAATCATTTCAATTGCACAAATAAATTAATCACCAGAACATATAAAATTTATTGAACTAAACATAATAGATTCTGGATAGCCTCATAACACATCATATTCCTTAAATTTCATAAAACAAATACATAAATTAGCATACCTTGGTCTGATGGTAACCCTCTTCTTATCTTGTTGTTTGTTGCTGAACTATGTAAACACTACCCAAACCTTGTTCCACCCTGCCAACTAGGACAACTTCCTAGCTCCAGGATATCATATGGATATCCTATCCCCCTTGCCCAAAACCTCTAGCAAACTGGTGCCCCCTGTACTGATCCAATCCGACTACAAAACTCAAACTCTCCTCTCTGCAAATCCAAGAGAACCCTCCAAAAATCCCATTTCCCCGTAGAATGATAATCCATGCCTTCGTAAACCTCCTCCCCCTCATATTCCTCCTTCACCGCCCTTCCTCTAATTTACTTCCTTACCTACACATTTATTACCTTATCCCCTCATAATTAATATCTTATCCCTTTATAATTAATATCTTATCCCTTTATGTTCAATGTCTTATCCCTTTCCATGTATGTAAGTCTTTAACAAATTAAACTTATAATTTATTAACCCTATTAATTTAATACCCATGTCAATGAATGTAACATGTAATTAATTAATCAATTAATTAATCAAATTGTAACCATTAATTAATTAATAAATATTTAATTAGTATCATTATACCAATCTTGTTTAATTAATACCATGTTAAGACAATTAATCCCCTAATTAATTTTTACTTAATAATCCTTAAACATTTATTCAACTAGGGTTGTTACAGAGGACACACATGATATGCACCAACAATTTCCATTTTTGTTTGATAGATAGACATATGATACTGTGATACACTTCATTTTGGCATATATACTGTGAAACTTTGGGTCAAAGTTTAGACCAAGAGGGGGTGTATGTAACATCCCGCTCTGGTGCACTGAGCGAACTTATTCTTTGAGGACACTTTCTCACAGTGATCCAAATTATTATGCTATTAAAACTTTTGATTTTGATTATGAGGTGTTATGGGTTGATGACATGTTGTTTTATCGCTTTAACATAGACAGGTACTATTGACTCGGTTTTACTGAGTGTGCAGGATTATGGACCTATAGGATGCTGAGGCATCGATGGAACCCCTTGGACTCTGGATCGAGTCAGGGAGTGTATCTATGGGGTTTGATTGTTTTACTATGATTTTAGTGCTTCTAAGTAGATGATAGGATATGCATATATTCTTAGATGATTCGTTGATGATGCAAGTTGATGATAGATTGCTGACCAGACTCACATGTGGAGTAAAGGGGTCACACACGACTACCAGAGATGATGAGGGAGAGGTGTGGACAACAGCCCTGCCATAGCCTACTAGCACTCTCGTCGTGGCTCAAACTCTAGGTTAACGACTACCTAGTTTGAGAGGACCCACGATGCCATGAGGGCAGACTACGAAAGTCTCTCACGATGATTCTAAGGGGCACACAATAAGGTAGGGGCCTTATTCCTTAGAGGCCCTTAGTCTCCCACAAGTTCATGTGGCAGAGTATTGACTCTAGGGGTTATTGATATCTACCAAGTTAGTCAAGAGGCGAGTGGCACCCTTGGAGCATGTGGTGCATCTTGAAGGGCATGTCGCGCAATAAAAATGTAAAGAGGTGAGTGACACCCTTGGAGCACGTAGTGCATCCTAAAGGGCACATCGCGTAAGGGAATAGATGAGGTGAGTGGCACCCTTGGAGCACGTACTGCATCCTGAAGGGCACGTCGCATTGTTGATGATAGAGGGATGAACCTAGATGACCTTAAAATGAATAACATGTTAAGTAATTTTTAAAACAATTTCCCTAATTAAATGTCGCCCAGTACAAAATTTAAGGCCTAAGTCTAAATTATGCTAGTGGTAAAATTTTATCTTCTATAAAAAAAATTAATAATAATAATAATAATAAAAACAACATGAATAATAATTATGATCTTCGTTAAATATTGTAACATGAAGGGAGTAAGAAATTTAATTTATTCATAAAAATAAAAAAATCCATGGATAAAATGTAAAGAGGGAATTAATTGTTTTATCTTTTTGATAATTTCAAAATATACTAATTTAATGATAAAAGGGAAAAGGGGTTAAATTCCACACCTGCCTTTTGAGTTCTAATTTAAAAGGGGAAAGAGGGAAAATATTTTTTTTAGTAAACTAGGAAAATAGATAACATAAAAAGGGAAAAAGGGGAACTTAAGGGAAAAAGCAGAAGGTCAAACTTAGTAAAGCATCTACCATTTAAGAACCTTCTAATTTAAACTGAGCTGGCAATTTAATAAAAGGGAAAGCTATTAAAACCTGTAAGAGAATTTGGGGACACCTAGGAGTGATTCTAGGAGTAACTCTAGGTGGGTGAGGGAAATAAAGATAATTAATAAATTAAAGAAATTAATTTATGGAGGAATGAAGGGGATGGATGGCACTTGTACGGAGAAGAATTTTTAGGAATTTATTTTAAAAACTTTAATTAAATGACATTTTAGGAAGGAAAGGAGGTGAAAAACTCTATAAAATGAAGGAAGGAGAAGGATCAAAGATCATCTTTTGTTTGTGTAACGTTACGTTGCAGAAATATCTACTTGACTGATTTACTTGTGGGAGTTGGGATACCTAGCTCAGAGAGGAGTGGTAGCTCGGCCTTGCGAGGCGAGTTGGGAGCTAGTTGAAATATCTGGATAGTGTGTGTCACCCCTTTGCGGCTTGGAGGGCTAAGGGGGAAGAATAGTACCCCTAGCATTGGCTGGGAGGTACCGATGAAGTCTCAATGGTTGGCGAGAGGGAGTTCCATGGAGTGCATGGGACGTCATTCAGAGCGGGCTATCTGGCAACGGTATGCTCTCTTAATTTTTGTATGGTAGAATGTATTAGGACTTAAGCTTGGATCTACTTATTTAATGGAAAAGTAAAATGATGTTTTTTTTTTAAATTTGGTGTCTGAAACCTTCCTTAGCCTAGCTCAATGGTTTTTGACTCCCATGACCTTCATTTTCCCTCATGTTGTGACCGCCCTGTCATGTTGATTGTGACCTTGAGGTTGTTTAGCCTTCGTCCCTCACTCACCAGTCCTCACCTGAGAAGTCAGCCAGGAGCCTGATCTACGATCGTCGCCTTAGCATTAAAAGACCTATGGATCTCAACGCCCTTCTTTTCTATGCGAGGATGGTGAAGAAAAGGATGAACCCATCTGTCGGCTACATCTGTTGATGTCCTTGGCAAGTTGTTGTCTTGCGCCCTATAGCAAAAGTACCCTTGTGTATGGAATTATTGCGTCATGTTGGTTCTCCCGAAAATCACTTCATTAACTTATCCTTTGAGTCCTTGCGTCCTCTCACTGTTGGCTGTGTTGGACTGGTAACCAATGATGTAAAAGATTGAAAACAATCTGAAATTTTTATTGGGGTCATGACAGTTCCATAGATCTAATTTCGGTAGGTAAAATTTCTTGATATCCTGGTATTGTAAATTTTCAAAGCAGGTATGTGTCTTATAAATTGTATCTTGGAAATGGTTAAGTCGGCGTTCTTGCCTTCTTCAGGCGAATCGCTGTGTGTTTTATTTTCTTCTGGTATGCCCTTTTTTTTCCTGCCAAATTTTACAGTACGTTTACGTCCTTGGCCTGCAAGCTACTTCTACCCTTGGCCACTCGATTCTTATCTATTAATACTCTGCAATCGACCATTTATCTACTGGATTGCGTAGCCATTCGTTCTTTACTTGACTGCATTCCAACTCTTGTTGTTGCGTTCCGTTTGGTATTTAATAGTTTACAGTGTGGTTACATTTTAAAGAGAGGCTCGGTAGCAAGTTGGTTAGGCCTCAGTACTGGTCTTGAGTTTACCCTTGCAACGATTCCCCTCCTACCTACCGAATCTATTCCTCAGTCCTGAAAGCATTATTTGTGTGATATATGGTTGAGTGAGCATTGACTCAACCAGACAATGCTCACTCATCTCTCCTACTACTGCCGCATAGTGCCAGATAATGGTAAGCATAATGCAATTCACTTGTTTAAATGCACTATCCTTTCGTTCCTTGCTTGGCGTGAAGTGCAAAGATAATGGGTCGGTGGACTTTTCCCTTGCTCAGTGATTGTGTGAGTGTGGCAATGCCTTGAAACATGTTGTCAATTGCTTCTTGGTCGATGTGTTGTCGATTTAAGTCTATCCCTTGATCACTTAATTAGAGATCGGGCTTGATGAATGTATAATTTTTAAAGGCTCGATGCCGGCCCGGGCTACTTGATTTGATTGAAAAGGAGTCCTTTCCTTCTTTGGGTTGGGCTACATGCATGGGGCCTCATGTAGGTGCCTGCGTGTTCACTGAGTGAACCACTTTCCCAGGAATCCTTAGACTGTCACTCACCTTTATCCCTGCCGAACTCACGAACAACCTGCCTCGTATCCCTGGCTCAAGCAACACACCTTTATTAAAGTGCATGATGTCCTAGTGATGGCAATAAAGGTTTTAAATGATAGAATTTTTAAGGGACAGTTGATACAATAGTAATCTTTAATGACTATTTCGAATTGCAGGAATTTATTTAAGGGAAGTAACTTATTTCTGAACCCTAAACATTTAGACAGCTGTACCCACCTGTGCGTCTTGCTATTTTGGACAGAATCTTCACCTATGCGTCTTGTATTTTTAATGGAAATCTGTATTAGTATATATTCATATTCACTTTGAGTTTGTAATTACTGATAGATGGAGATCTGTATTATTGCAGGTCTAGATTATTCCCGATTTAGTGAGAATTCTCATATGTATCTAAATAAAATTTCAAGTGTAAACCTCAATTTATTTATTTTTCAATTAAAACTACTTTGCACCCTCCTTGATTAGTTGATCTTGTGCTAGTATGGATCTATATTGACTTTGATCTATTTCCCTAGTAATCAATTTATATTAGCTCTGATTTACTAAATTTTAGATCCATATTACCTCTGATTTGATAAGTGTTGAGAGATGAAAAACTGTATCCCACTTTAGTGACTACCCAGTTATCAATTTATATTAACTGTGATCTACTAATTATTGATAAAGGGAGAGTTGTACTATCATAGATCCAGATTGTCCTATATCTGGTGCAAATAAAATACTTTTGGATGGATCTAAAGGTGAGTATGAAGCTGTGTTGATTTATATTATATTCAAAGTTAAAGTGAGTGTTTATAATAGATTCAAAGTTGAAGTGAGTATTTATAATAGATTCAAAGTTGAAATGATTTAAAATCTATTGTAATTTAATAAGTAATATAAAATCTATTATATATTAATAAATAATATACAAGGATAAGAGATATTATATATTAATAAGTGCACCAAAATTGATTTACTTGAATTTCGTATTTTTGTCATGCATTTAAACAATTTATCATTGAAGCCCTTATAACATTTAATCTATTAAAGGTGACCATGGGTGTCGTTCATTCTATTTGTTAATTTTCTATGAATCTTTTTCATTTTAAGTCGTTCTTAACTTGTGCTTCCCGTGGAGGGTGTTGTGGTTCACTACAATTAATGTTGTACTTGGTTTGTAAACATTTATGTGCTTGGTCTACTCATGTCGGGTGGGATGTAGACGCTTCCTTGTTCCTCAGAACAGTTGCCATCCTTGAGACCTTAAATGGTCAAAATCAATGGGAACCTGGGCTTGAGCGTTGCTTATGTGTCCTAGAGGTCCTAACCATTGCGGGGTAGGATGGGCGAGTAGTCATTCTTGTTCTTCGTTGATTGAATGTTGTACATTGCTTCTAGGTGCTTGATGTGATTTTATGTAAGTCGTTATGTTGTTTTTGTGTGTGTTGCATGTGTTGTGTTCGTCATCATGATGAGATATTAAGTATAAGGTCTTTATTACCTTCCTAAACACAAAAAATAAAATAAAAAAAATTAAGGATGCTTTCACCGGTTGTACATCATAGGAGTCTCTCCAACAGATGGGGATGTTACACAACATTGGGATAAGTTTTTAATATGGTGAAGATAAATTTTATAAAACATTGTCCCATTTTCAGAGCAACAAAATAGAAGGATGAGTTAAAGAAAATGGCACATTACGAGAGTTATAATCAAGCATAACGTTGAATTCAACGTCAATGTTATTGCATAATGAGAGACTTTAATAGTAATATTTTAAGAGGTTCACTCTAAAACAATGCGATATAGGAGGATGATTTAAAAGTGAAAAATTGATTGTCATTAACTTAACATTATTTCAGAGACATCAAGAGAAATATATTTTTTGTTTGAAGTTGGTCTTGTAGTTTACTTTGAAGAGTGCGTCACGTAGCCTCATTTAGAGAGTAATAATTTTATGAGGTTCACATTGAATTAAGGAGTAAAAATGCAAGAGATTAAGTTTAACTTTCATAAATTAAGAAGTAAACATAAAAATTAAGCAATATTATGACATTTTAAATGTAATCAGATGAATAACTTGAATGGATTGAGCCATACTCACAATTATTGGGTTGTCTTTCCATTTAAGAATAAACTATTCATCACAATTTAATATCATTTAAGAATAAAATATTGTGTATACCATATTGGCAGGTACTAATCACCATATTGTGTTTATGGTTGATTGCACGAGAGATGAGACAAACTCCCAACATCGTGTTGAAAAAGTGATAAATCTATCAAAAGGTCTCTTGATGCCGCAGATTCATCTATGCAACAATCTGATTCAATAATCCAGGGGTTCTAATTTATACACCAAGTTCTATATGGAGCAAGTTCAAAATGCAGGAGCGGTAGTAACAAGTTCGAAATGGATGAGAAATCTAGGGAAACAACAATGATCAGGGATAAAATAGGCTAGATATGCAGTCATCCAATGATCTAGGTATCAAGTTATCCAACGAGGTTATGCAATGAATTTCAGGAACGTAATTGACATTGTCATATTTACATTTTTTTATTCTTCCAATAACTACATAGGTTTTCAACTTATTTTCCCAACATGTTCAAGATAATTCTCATCAAGAAAGTATACGTTTATCCTAAATAAGTCACCTTACATTCCAACAAGAATATAATATTTTAAAAACTTTAAATTCCTAAAAATATGTTATTTCATGAAATAATAATTAAAAAAAACCAAAATATTTGAAATAAAATTTAAATATTTTCAGGACTTGACACATGGTGTTGTTGAGAACAAAATGGGAATCTGAGCAAAACAGACAGTTCTCAAGAATCAATGTCTTAAAAACTTTAAATTCCTAAAACATGTTATTTCATGAAATAATAATTAAAAAATAAAAATAAATATTTAAAATAATATTTAAATATTTTTAGGACTAGAGACATGGTGATTTTGAGAACAAAATGGGAATCTGAGAGAAACATAGTTCTAGCATAGTATTTTTTTCCACCAGACAACAACTCGCAAATCCACCTCCTATGCGATCTCATAGTTAGCTTCCTATGCGATCTCGTAGCTAGCTCTGGGTAGCGCGCTATGCTATAGCTATAGGTGGATAAAGTGATTTCTTTCTCGGTTGTCTGGTTTAGTTTTTTCCAGTTTGGCTCTGCTGCATTCACTCCACCATAACTCATATCCATATCTATTTATTCGACAAGTCAGATCGAACCAGGAGATATTGGTCCTCTCGCTCGGATCCCGCCCCAGAGAGAATGTTATCAATAATTACTGTAGGAGACCCCCATATACCCTACATCATGTTGTTTTACCCATAAACTTGACAGGACAAATAAATAAGTCTTCACTGACAGCACATATTTGCCATAGTCACCTTCGAATCATCTTCTCACCTCTGCACCAATCTGTCATTAGCACGCAATGGTTACATTATTAATAGGGTTGTTCCTTTAACTATACAAAGAATATATCCATGAAAAAGAAATACATTTTTGGCAAGAAAGTAAGCAATATTACGCATAGTACTTTTTTCAGAACATGGTTTGGTTTAAGCGAAGAAGCATCCACGCCATGTTTCCCTAAGCATTAAAAAAAAATATGAATACATTAATATATACATTGAAATGAAAACCTCAGGTGAAATCTAAATGCTGACACCTCTCCCTCGCTATTCTGGAATAGTGAAATGGAGGATACATAAATGTTTCCTGTAACACATGGTGTGTTCATGGCGTTAGAATTTATGAAACCACAGATTTGTTAAAAAATAAAAAAGTAAATGGTAAATGGTAATCCACTCCTCTCTGGATAATCGACTCCTCTCCCTCGCTATCCTCGCATAGTGAAATGGCTGATACATAAACATTTCCCCTACCACATGGCGTTAGAATTTATGAAACTGCCGATTTGTAAAAAAATGAAAAAGTAAAGTTAAATGGTAATCCACTCCTCTCGTGCTAATCGACTCCTCACCCTCGCTATCCTAGCATAGTAAAATAGTAAAATGGCAGATACATAAACATTTCCGATACCACATGGCACGTTCATGGCGTTAGAATTTATGAAATTGCCAATGTAAAAATTTAATAATGTAAATGTAAATGTTAAAACTGAAGCATTTTGGTGTGGATTTGCTAAATTATGGTTTGTGGCAATTGATAAGTAGGTATAGTAATTTCTTAATCATGTTATGTAAAAGTGAAAAAGTAAATATGATGAACGGATGAATTGATAAATACAAGAAAGTTAATTAAGAAAATCTCATTCATTGATTTGAAAGTAAAACGAAGAATATGTCAACCTCTTCAATTCCTGACCATGAGATCAAAAAACTCAATTATTCAATTGTTTTCGCACATTAATTATATTCATATCTTTGTATATAATTGCCCTACTTGATGAATCATGTATTTTGTTCAACGCACTTCAAAAGGAATGGTGACCATATATCGTATGTATATGGTTTCTTCCACCTTTAATTTGTCCATGGAATATTGCTCTAAAAGGACTAAATAACAAAACTACTAACTACATGTAACATATTTTGAACACGAACATATGAAGTGTGGGAAGAGGCGATAAGAAAGTTGAAAAATCAAAATGTAAAAAAAAATATTAATTGAGAGAGAACATAGGATAGAGATAATGAAAGAAAAGGTATCTCAATTCTTATGAAAGAAAAGGTATGTAATTTTGGAAAAAAAATTACATATGAAAAATGAAGAAATTATAGGTTAATGATTCTTTTCCATAATAATTAAAATGACAAAAAAAAACAATTTATTCAAATAATTATTAAATAATCAATTAATTAATATAATAATAGAAAAATACATCTTATGTTATTAATGATAATAATAAATACATTATTATGTTAATATTATGTATAAAAATGATGAATACATTGTCTAAAGTAAATATCAATACATTAATTAATATATAATGTAATGTATAAATGTAATATATTAATTAATAAATATCTTATTAATATATTGTATTAATTAATTTATACATTATTACATTATACATTAAAAGATAGTTAAAGTATACATAAATTAAAACATTATTAAATTGATAAAGTAAAAAAAAATATTACATAAAAATAAACATTAAACTACTACATTATTATATTAATAAATAAATACATTAATACTAATAATACATTATTACATTAATCATTAAAGAATTAGTTAAATAATAAATACAATTATAAATTATGAAAACAATTAATTAATAAAGTGTTAAAATATTATTAATTTGATAGATTAATAAACATCCATACATTAAAATTAATATTAATTAATACATTAATAAAGCATCCATATATTAAAGTTTCCTAAAATAAAATTTACATTATATCAATAAATACATTATTAAAGTTTTCATATATTAATAAATACATTATTAAAGTTTCCATATATTAATAATATATTATTAAAATATTAATATTTTAATAAACACATTAATAAATTAATAATACATTATTAAAGTTTCTATACATTTATTAAAAATGATCATTATTTACAATGACTAATCATGATTATAGGTTTTTATGGTCATAACTATAAATAACAATACATTAAAGTATACTAAAATGTATTAATTTAATTAATTAATACATTAATACATTTTTAAGAAATACATTAGTAAAGTATTAATACATTAAAACTTTAATAAAGTATTAATACATTAAAACTTTAATAAAGTATTAGTACAAAAATTAAATAATAAAGTATTTCAATGAAATATTAAGACATTATTACATTAATATAATGTATAAATTAAAGTATAAATTTGTATTAATGTATAATATAATGTATTATTTAGTTGACACATTAATAATGTAATGTAATAATTAATTCATACATTAATGCCTAATGTAACATAAAACTTATTATTTATTTGATACGTTAATAATGAAATGTATTAATTAATTAATACACTAATGTATAGTGTAACATATTAAAGAACTAATACATTAATAATGCACTTTCGTAATTAATTAATATCTTAATACATTGTTAAAGTATTAATTCACTAATAAAGTAATGCATTAATAAAGTATTATTGAAGTATTAATACATTATTAAATTTTTAATACATTAATAAAGTAATAATATGTTAATAAATACATTATTAAACTATTAATACTTTAATAACTACATGATTAAAGTAGCAATGCATTATCAATACATTACTAAAGTATTAATACATTAATTGAAAATGGTCACGATTGCCTATGGTTGACCATGACCATTGTTAACTTCCTTATAACTTCAATATGCATGACCTTCATTATGGTTAACCTTTGTTGAGCATGGTTGATCAATGATTAGTCCATGATCATGACTACTCATGACATTAATACATTAATGTATACTATAATGTATTAACTAATTAATGCATTAATACATTAATGTATACTATAATGTGTTTACTAATTAATGCAGTAATACATTAATGTATACTATAATGTATTTACTAATTAATACATTAATACATTATTAATTAATACATTGCTAAAGTATTAATACATTAAAACATTAATAAAGTAGTAATACATTATTAAAGTACTAACATAGTAATAATGCATTATTACATTAATGGAATGTATAAATCAAAGTATTAATTTACATAAATGTATAATGGCTTTGTCTAAATTAAATGAGGTCATAGCCTTGTGAGGCTATGTTTGGCACATTGAGATGACAAGATATTTGTGTGACATTGTGATGACATGATATCAGTGTCGTATTGCGACGAAAAGATATGTGTTTCACATTGTGATGAGGGGATATGTTTGTCACAACTCGACGACAATGATATATATGTCACATAAAGTATTAATACATTATTAAAGTTTTAATACATTAATAAAGTAGCAATATGTTAATAAATATATTATTAAACTATTAATACTTTGATAAATACATTATTAAAGTAGTAATGTATTATTAATACATCTCTAAAGTATTAATACATTAATTAAAAATGACCATGATTAACTATGGTTGACCATGACCATGGTCAACTTTGGTTCACCATGGACATTGTTAACTATGGTTGAGCATGACCATTGTTAACTTCCCTACAACTTCAATATGCATGACCTCCATTAAGGTTGACCTTATTTGAGCATGGTTGACAATGGTTAGTCATGTTTGGAAATTTTTGTGTGTAGAAGATCATGGTTAGCCATGATAATGAATAATGATGACATTAATACATTAATGTATACTATAATGCATTAATTAATAAATACATTAAAAAATTATTAATTAATACATTAAAAAATTATTAAAGTAGTAATACGTTATTAAAGTATTAATACATTAATAATGCATTATTACATTAATGCAATGTCTAAATTAAAGTATTAATTTACATAAATGTATAATGGCCTGGTCTAAATTAAATGAGGTCATAGCCTTGTTGTCACAAGGCTATGTTCTTCAGATTGTGATGACAAGATATTTGTGTGACATTGCGATGACATTATATCTGCATCATACTGTGAGGATAAGAAATTTGCTTCATATTGTGATAAGGGGGATATGTTTGTCATGATGCGATGAGAAGGATATGTTCGTCACTTTGTGTCTACAAGGGTATGGTCATCACATAACTATGACATGATATTTTCGTCACATTGGGACGACACAATATTTGCATCATATTGCGATGACATGATATTTGTCTATGGTCGTCACATTGCAAAGATAGGATATTTGCATCAGATTGTGATAACATGAAAATTTTGTCACATTGCGATGACGAGGCTATGTTTGTCACATTACGACGATGAGGCTCTGTTCATCACATTGCGACAATGAGGCTATGACAAGGATATCTACATCACATAGAGGCGAGAAGGCTATGTTCGTGAAATTGTGATGACAAGGCTATGTTCGTCACATTACAACGACAAGGATATGATTATGACATTTCAATGACAAGGGTATGCTTAGAACATAGCAACGACAAGGCTATGTTCGACACATAATGACAATAAGGCTATGTTCATCACATTGTGATGACAGGATATTTGCATCACATTGTGAGGACATGATGTTTTTATCACATTGGGACGACAACGCTACGTTCATCACATTGTAGGATATCTTCATCATAGTGCGACAATAAGGCTATGATATTCACTTTGCGATGATAGGGCTATGTTCTTCACAGTGTGATAATAAGGCTTTATTTGCCACAGTGCAATTATAAGACAATGTTTATCACATTGCGATGATGAGGCTATGTTCATCACATTGTAAAGACAAGGCTACGTTCAACACATTGTGACAACAAGGCTATATTCATCTCATTGTGATGACATGACATTTGTATCACATTACGAGGATAGGATATTTGCATCACATTGCGATGACGAGGCTATGTTCATGAAATTGCAATGACAAGTCTATATTCATCATAGTGTGATGATATTGCATGTTGATCACATTGTGATGATGGAGCTCTATTCGTCACATTGGAATGACAAGGCTATGTTCGACGCAATGGGATATTACTATGTTTTTCAAATTGTGATACTACTATGTTCATCACATTACACCATTACTATGTTAGTAATTGGGATGATGCATTGATAATACATTATTAAAGTATTAATACATTAATTGGCAATGGCTATGGTTCACTATGGTTGACCATGACCAATGTTAAATTTTGTTGAACATGACCATTGCTAACTTCCCTAGAACTTCACTATGCATGACCTTCACTATGGTTGAGCTTGGTTGAGCATGATTCACAATGGTTAACCATGTTTGACAATTGTTTTCTGTAAAATATCATGGCTAGCCATGACCATCACTATGGATGAAGTTAATACATTAATGTATATTGTAAAGTATTAGTGCATTAAAAAATTAATAAAATAGTAATCCATTATTAAAGTATTAATACATAAATAATGTATCATTACAATAATGTACTATCTAAATTGAAGCATTAATTTTCATTAATGTATAATGTAACTTATTAATTAATTGATACTTTATTAATGTATTGTATTAATTTATTAATACATTATTAATTAATACATTAATAAAGTATTAATACACTAATACACTAATACACTAATACACTAATACATTTTAATAATACATTAATAAAGTATTAATACATAGCCTTATTAAATAGCCTAGGTTGAACATAACTTTAGTAAATAGCCTAGGTTGAACATAGCGTTAATGCATTAATTGGGACGATGTTATGTATATCGCATTGCGACAAGAAGGATATGGTTGTTGCATTGCGAAGATATGATATTTGTGTGAAATTGCAATGACAAGATATTTTCATCATATTGCGGTGACATAATATTTTCATCACATTTCGATGACATGATATTTGTGTCACATTGTGACGAGGAGGCCATGTTCATGACAATGTGACGAGAAGGTTATAGTATTTGCATTCCTATCACATGATATTTCCGCCACATTGCGATGACATGATATTTGCATCGCATTGTGATGAGGCCATGTTCGTCACAATGTGACAAGAAGGCTATGTTTGTCACATTGCGATGACAATACTATGGCTTCGCATTACGATGTCGTGATATTTGTGTCACATTGTGATGAAAGGATATTTGCATCAAATTGTGACAACATGATATTTGCGTCACATTGCAACATTATATGTTCGTCACACTACAACACATTATGTGTTGCAATATTTATGTCACATTGCAACATGTTCGTCACATTGCAACACATTAAATGTTCATGCAACATTCTATGTTCATCATATTGCGTCACATTGCAACATTACTATGTTCCTCATGTTGCAACATTGCTATTTTCGCGACATTGTAACATTACATTGTTTGTCAGAATGCGACATTACTATGTTTGTCACATTGCGACAAAAGGGATGCTCTTCATATTCCAACAATAGGGAAATGTTCATCACATAGCAACATTGCATTGACTGTGAGATTATGACATTATTATGTTCATCACATCGATGTTAATATGTTCATCAAATTTCAACATTAATATGTTTGTCACATTCAATATTACTATGTTCGTCAGGTTGCGACGTTGGGATAAGTTTTTTAGTATGGTGAAGATAATTTTTATAAAACACTGTCCCATTTTAAGAGCAACAAAATAGAAGATTGAGTTAAAGAAAATGGCACATTACGAGAGTTATAATCAAGCATAACATTGAATTCAACGTCAATGTTATTGCATAATGAGAGACTTTAATAGTAATATTTTAAGAGGTTCACTCTAAAACAATGTGATATAGGAGCATGATTTAAAAGTGAAAAATTGATTGCCATTAACTTAACATTATTTCAGAGACGTCAAGAGAAATATATTTTTTGTTTGAAGTTGGTCTTCTAGTTTAAATTGAAGAGTGTGTCACGTAGCCTCATTTAGAGAGCAATAATTTTATGAGGTTCACATTGATATTTGTGACATACAAGAAGATGACATTGAATTAAGAAGTAAAAATGCGAGAGATTAAGTTTCACTTTCATAAATTAAGAAGTAAACATAAAAATTAAGCAATATTGTGACATTTTAAATGTAATAAGATGAATAAATTGAATGGATTGAGCCATATTAACAATTATTGGGTTGTCTTTCCATTTAAGAATAAACTATTCATCACAATTTAATATCGTTTAAGAATAAAATATTGTGTTTACCATATTGGCAGGTGATAATCACCATATTGTGTTTATGGATGATTGCACGAGAGATGAGACAAACTCCCAACACCATGTTGAAGAAGTGATAAATATATCCAAAGGTCTCTTGATGTCGCAGACTCATCTATGCAGCAATTCGATTCAATAATCCAGGGGTTCTAATTTATACACCAAGTTCTATAAGGAGCAAGTTCAAAATGCAAGAACGATAGTAACAGGTTCGAAATGGATGAGAAATCTAGGGAAACAACAATGATCAGGGATAAAACCTGCTAGATATGCATTCATACAACGATCTAGGTATGCAGTTATCCAACGAGGTTATGCAATGAATTTCAGGAACGTAATTGACATTGTCATATTTACATTTTTTTATTCTTCCAATAACTACATAGGTTTTCAACTTATTTTCCCAACATGTTCAAGATAATTCTCATCGAGAAAGTATACGTTTCTCCTAAATAAATCACCTTACATTGCAACAAGAATATAATATTTTAAAAACTTTAAATTCCTAAAAAATATGTTATTTCATGAAATAATAATTAAAAAAAACTAAATATTTGAAATAAAATTTAAATATTTTCAGGATTCAATGCATGGTGATGTTGAGAACAAAATGCGAATCTGAGAGAAACACACAGTTCTCAGGAATCAAGCTTTAAAAGCTTTAAATTCCTAAAACATGTTATTTCATGAAATAATAATTAAAAAAAAAACTAAATATTTGAAATAATATTTATATATTTTTAGGACTCAAGGCATCATGATTTTGAGAACAAAATGGGAATCTGAGAGAAACATAGTTCTGGCATAGTATTTTTTTCCACCAGACAACAACTCGCAAATCCACCTCCTATGTGATCTCATAGTTATCTTCCTATGCAATCTCGTAGCTAGTTCTGGGTAGCGCGCTATGCTATAGCTATAGGTGGATAAAGTGATTTATTTCTTG
>SNQJ01S0134274.1:0-21004 GCA_010110895.2 Picea sitchensis
CTCTCCCCTAGGGTTTTTGTCCTTGAGGCCTTGCTGTA
This sequence comes from Picea sitchensis, assembly GCA_010110895.2. Classification (NCBI taxonomy): domain Eukaryota; kingdom Viridiplantae; phylum Streptophyta; class Pinopsida; order Pinales; family Pinaceae; genus Picea; species Picea sitchensis. The sequence continues at coordinate 39 of SNQJ01S0134274.1, forward strand.
GCAACACCTCAAGGCTTAATCCTCCAGTCCTTAGCCTTATTATCTTCCTTGATCCTTCAACTCTTGCGTCCTCCCTTTGACTCCATTAACCCTAGGAAACACACTAATCTAAGACCTAGCCTGTGAGTATTATGATCAAAACCACTCTCAATACTTTGAAGGAAACCCTAACTATTCTAACCCTAGCCTAGGACTAACCCTACTAACTAAGTGTTGTCGTCATCTTTTGCTATAAACATCATTGTGCAGCTAACGTTTCACCTTTGAGAAATTGAATGGTTGATTTAAGGGCATTACTTGAATGAAGTGTTGATTGTTACATTGGATGCCACGTTTTCTCAGCATTTATTGAAGAAGTGACATTATTATCATTGTTATTTCATAAATATTGACTTCGTCAATATTTACTTTTCAATTGCTTATATATGTATCAGATAGTCATTATTATATGAAGTACTAACCAAGTGAGCAAGCTTGCGTATATTTGTTTCGTGTTGCTTTGTCTCGAGCAGGTGTATCTCTCTTTTGGGTTATATACTTTATTATTGGTTGTTAGTCGGACTATCTGCTCGATGGTGACTTGTGAGGGGGGAAACTTATCTTTGTCTTACAATCTTTTGCCTTCTCAAAACCCCAGGTCACTGGGGACATCTCCCCTGGGCTTAACCTCCCTAAACAGAAAAAACCATCCCATTGAGGTGACATTGGGTGGGATTGGTTCCAGTTACGCCAGTTTGCGTCTTCAATCTCTAGCCTTTATTCTTACTACAAACTGCGCGATAATAGTCCTCAAAACAAGATGGAGGTAATGTAGATAATTCAAACTCGGGTGATGTAGATGATGTGGATGTTTCATATGATTGTGAGTTGAATTTATCTACTAACCTTGAACCAACTTCCTTTAAAGAAGTTGCTTCTCATGATGAATGGAAAGAAGCCACACAGAAGGAATATGATGCTCTTATCAACAATGGGACTTGGAAGTTAGTGTACCCTCCATTTGGAACCAAACCAATCGGCTACAAGTGGGTATTCAAGAACAATTACAGATCAGATGGCTCACTTGACAAGCACAAAGCAAGGCTCCTGGAAAAGGATTTGGATAGAAAGAAGGTGTTGATTATGAGGAGATTTTTGCCCCCACGGCAAAATGGGCTACCATCCGCACTCTATTTTCCATGGCAGCACAAAATGGATGGAAAATTCATCAAATGGATGTGAAGATTGTTTTCTTGAATGGAGACATGAAAGAGAATGTGTTCATTCCTCAACCAAAAGGGTTTGTTGTGAGGGGACAAGAACATAAGGTATGCAAGCTCATCAAATCCTTATATGGCTTGAAACAAGCACCACAAGTTGTTGATGATTACAGTTGTGTGAGACATCCTCCAGGACACAAACTGAGTGAGTCAGCCTGAGAGAGAGCCCATGAGTTGGGTGTGCCCATGAGATGGGTGTGTTGTTCCTCTTTGAGACAGAGAAGGAATGTTGTGTGCCCCTGTGTGGGGTGAGGAAGCCCATGAGTTGGGTGTGCCCATGAGATGGGTGTGTGGTTCCTCTCTGAGACAGAGATGGAACGTTGTGAAGACTGGATGGAAAATTCATCAAATGGATGTGAAGACTGCTTTTGAATGGAGACATGAAAGAGAATGTGTTCATGTCTCAACCAAAAGGGTTTGTTGTGAGGGGACAAGAACATAAGGTATGTAAGCTCATCAAATCCTTATATGGCTTGAAACAAGCACCATGAGTTGTTGATGATTACAGTTGTGTGAGACATCCTCCAGGACACAGACAGAGTGAGTCAGCCTGAGAGAGAGCCCATGAGTTGAGTGTGCCCATGAGATGGGTGTGTTGTTCCTCTTTGAGACAGAGAAGGAACGTTGTGTGCCCATGTGTGGGATGAGGAAGCCCATGAGTTGGGTGTGCCCATGAGATGAGTGTGTGGTTCCTCTCTGAGATGGAGATGGAACGTTGTGTGCCCCTGTGTGGGGTGAGGAAGCCCATGAGTTGGGTGTGTCATTCTCTCTGTGATGGAGATGAAACAATGTACTGGTCTCTTTTGTGCAGACAATTGAGATGATGTGATACTCCAGATGATTCTCCTGTGAGACGCAGTGAGAAAGAGATATGTTGAGTAGGACGTGCATGTGGCTGAGCACGGGTGAACATGATCCTAGTGGCTGAGCACTAGTGAGTGTGATTCTCCTGTGAGACGCAGTGAGATAGAGATGTGGACGTCCCTGTGGCTGAGCACAGATGGATGTGTCGCTAGTGGATGAGCACTAGTGGGTGTATGAGATCCCTTGCTATATTGTCCAAGAGTCAGACTTACCTGTAACCTTATTTGTGATGTAAAGGGTACAGGTCGACCCCACCATAAAGTGAAAGATCATTAATATAAAAGATAATTAATATGGTAATTATTAATTATATTGTGAGTTATTGAGGTCGGCCCCCTGTTGTGCCAATAGACACTACGTTTGATATGTCCAGTCTAATATAAATAAAGGTAAATTCCCCATTGAGGAATCATAACACAAGTGTGAGTTTGGAAATTTCAGCAAGTACTTGTTCTTGGGCTGAAGTGCGCACCTCTCTTGGGCACTAGTTTTCTAGGTTTTGTGAGCACCCTTTTGTGTGCTAGGTTTATCGTGTGGGAGGTCTTTCTCTTGAAGAATATAGCAAAGGATTGGTTRGGTTTTCTTCCCTTGTTGAGAAGGGTTTCCCAGGATACTTCTTGTGTACTTGTGCATGGTATTTCTTCTTGTGATCTTGGTTGTTGCAACAAATTGTTAATGGTGAAACTACAAATGTCTATGGTTCAAGTAAAATGCTAAAAATGGAATGAACTTCAAGCTTGAGCCTAGCTTAATAAAAAATCAACACAAGCATGGTGTGAAAATTTAACTGAGCATCTTCTGAAACTGAATTTCAAGCATTTCAATCTTGTCGATGCAACTTTGTATGTCAAGAAAGTTGGAAAAATTGTTGTATATATTGTAGTATATGTAGATGATCGATTTATAACAGGGAACAATGAGAACTACATTGCATCCATAAAGAAAGAGTTGAAGAAAGGCTTCGAGATGACAAATTTGGGACATCTTCACTACTATTTGGGCATCGAAGTGATCCAAAATCCAAAATACATATTCATCTCCCATAAGAAGTACATTGGAGAACTGTTGAACAAGTTTGGCATGGCTGAGTGCAATCATGTTGCTACTCCAATGAACAAAATTTGAAACTCACATCAAAAAAAGGGAATGAATTTGAGGACGCAACCAAGCATAGACAGTTTGTGGGAAGTCTTATCTATCTTACTACCACTAGACCAGACATTTCATTTATTGTTGGGATTTTTTCCAGGTTTGTGCAAAAGCCATGTGAAGGACATTGGTCTGCTACAAAAAGAGTTCTAAAATACTTGAAAGGAACTCAAGATTTTGAACTCGAGTACTCTAAGGTGGATGACTTCAACCTGATCGAATATTCTAACTTAGACTTTGACGGAGATAAGGAAAATGGAGTATCAACTTCAGGCTATCTCATGAGTCTTGGATCAGCAGTTGTCTCCTGGAGATCACGCAAGCAGTCAGTTCCAGCGCTTTCCACAGTAGAGGCATAATATGTGGCAACTGCAGAAGAGACAAAGGAGATTGTGTGGCTCAGGAAAATATTTGAAGATTTGCAGGAGAAACAAGTGAATTCTACACCTCTTCTAGTTGACAATACTTATGCAATCAAGTTGGCCAGGAATTCCAGATTCCATGATTGAACCAAGCACATCAACATAAAGTATCACCTGATTCGATATCATGTAGAGGCCAAGACTATTCACTTGAGACATTGTTCCACAAATGAGAAAATTGCAGACATCTTCACCAAAGCACTTGGAAGAGAAAATTTTGAGAAGTTCAGAATGATGCTTGGACTCACACACACTCCTTCAGATTAAGGGGGGGAATGTTGGACACGTAATCCTTCGTGATTGTGTTACTTGTAAAAATATTGTAAATATGAATAGTCATAGGTGATAGGAAACGTCTTCAGTTATGGAAGACCAAGAGTCATTTTGGTTGTATTTATTAACCTATCATGCTAATGCAAAGAACATCAGTGTGGAGTTACTTTTCTGCCCACTCCTGGCCTGATAAAGATGAATCTATGTCATTTTATTTATTATAGACTTTTATAATTATTATGGTCCATTTTTTTTAGTTTCTTTTATTATTATGGTTGCCTATTTTTTCATTTTTCATTTTTACGGACTTCAATTTTTTTTTAATTTACTAATGTTATAGATGTGACACATCTACCTAAGTTGTAGATGCACCTCACTATTCTCAGTACAACCAATGCAGATCTGCAACTTGTCGCTAAAATAAGGAGAAAAAAGACTGCATTTCCCTTAAGGAGGGATCAAAACCGCAGCAACTTGCTTAAATTCGCCAAAAAAAAAAAAGCTACCAAGTAGGTGTGCGCTGATGAAGATAGGTGTAAGAAAAATCCTAAAAACTAGCTGTTGTCCAAAAAACAAGGTGCTGGAAACCCTAATTCAGATATGTAACAGCACTGAAACCTTAATTTCAGATCCGAAAAGAAAACAGCTTTAAAGAGCGTTGGATAGAGGAAGAAAATCCACAATAGCTCCGATACCATGTTCAAAATCATAAGGTAGATGATCTATGGTGAATTCTCCAAAAAACCCTAATCCAAAAAATAAACAAGCTGAAATATAACAGTGCCTTATTGATGAACACATAAGACTTCAAGAGAGTGCACAACACAACTGACGTGTAATAGTATAGGTGCCCTTGGGCAAAATAATGAATAAACTCACTTGAATGAGATGATGTTTCAAATGTGGGAAGTGGTGTATTTATAGTTTTATACCACTCAACTAGGGTTAAGGCACTAGCCCCAAGAAGGAGGAGACTAGGCCAACCTTACACTAAAATACAATAAAGTGTAAAAATGAGTGTAACAACCCACAATATGGCTTGCATGTTGCCACAAGTGAAGATTAACCATCTCAACATGTTTTGAGTTCATAATGTACCTACAGTTGTGCGATATTCCAGTTTATGTTTCATATAGTTTGAATGAGATTATAAATGGATTTTGGGATAGGCAAAGGTTATGAGCAGTACTACTACCACACTTTCCATAGATCTTATCCACTGCCACACTTTCCATAAATCTTATCCACTGCCACAAAAGTAATTAAAGATGCCTATTATCCACCAGTTTGCACAAGCTGGATTTCCTGAAGAGCCGCCAAAAAATGAGCAATCAGTGCTCATATGACAGAGTTCAAAGTTCAGCCGATCTTTCTAAAGACCACATTTTTTCCGCATTTCCACCATTGTAATAAATTACCCGAGTATGAGATATTGTAAAAGGCTATTGGCCACCTAAGACCTAGGTACGAGCATGTACTCTAGAGTGTTTTTTTTCACTTGTTAATTATTTTTTCTGCTTGCCTTTGTGAGCGATTAAATAATTTCTAAGCTTTTTCACTCAGAAGACTGACTCCAGAACTGGAGTATGTGATGGTGGTTAGGCCTTGGCATGGAAAACCAAATTAACCATGCCTAGTGTCTAAATGTATATGAGCTCATACCAGGTCATCTTGATTGAGTCATTTGGAAATTGCGGCTAGATTTGATAGGTTTTTTTTAATGTTTTAGTGAATTAATTAAATTCCCGCAAAAATGGAATTTTTTAATTCCGAGTCAATAAATTGTAAAAATATGACATCAAACATTGTCAGATGCCATATTTATGGTCGTTTTCCAGTCCAAAGTATCATGTAAACCCCTATTTCCCATCTTTCGAGACAAAAAAGTAATTATTATCACTAAAAATGAAATTTACTCGAAATTTACGGAAAAAGGGGTAATTAAATTCATTTCCTATTTTTTAGGAGAACTGGGGAACATGTTGGAAACATGTTTTTCTCATGTCCCCAGTTGACTGGAGGCCTAGGCGAGTTAAGTAAAGGTGAGGGCGACTTCACTGGAGGTTAATTGCGTGGAGGAGATCCCAAAGTGGGGACTCGACCCCACTTAGTGAGATGGCACATCCTAGATGGATGGCGCACATCCCAAGGCACATGCGCATCTCCTAACTACCCCTTCCACTCCACCTCACTCCACTCTCTCCCACTTCACTCCACCTCACTCACCCATCACCTTACTTCACTCCCACTCCACTCTACACATCTCCCTATCCACTCATCCATCACTCCCCTTAACCCCACGCATCTCCTCTTTCACTCACGCATTTACCCTAAACCCTCACGCATTCCCTCTTTGGAGTTGTAACTTGTCACCACCTATGCTATATAAGCAAGGCTACCCCTCCTCCATTCGTTAGAGTTGGAGCTTTGGGAAGATAGACCATTTTTGTTGTATTGTATCATTTCTAAATTGAATAAAGAAGACTTTGGAGTTCTATTGGTGTTGATGCTATGTGTGGATGCTTGGATCTAGTGCTATCATTATGAGGTAATTTGTATCTTGTGCTTCAATTTTGTAATCTATTTGCAAGGCTTTAAAAGTATGTTGTCATACACTAGAGTGATGTAAATCTAGTTTGATCCATCTCATTTCTTCCTTATAAATCATAGACTTTTGTATTGCATGTCTCGTTTTTGGTTAAACTAACATGCATATTTGAGTGTTGTTTTGTGTAGGGAAGACTTTCTTAACAAGTGTATGCAGGGTTGAAGTATATTGTTTGCAGGTTCCTCAAGCTTGGAGGATTGATTGGTTGTTGTTTCAACCATCATTGTCCAAGATTTTCAAAGGATAGAGCTCCCTCTACTCTTCATCAAAGGACCCCATAGCCCACAGTTTTTAATTTTTGAAAGAAAAAAGAGTTTCTTCATTTCTCCCTCTCAATTTTCTTCAAAGTCATTTAGTTACTTCTTTCATGCATGCTTGAGAAGTTAGTTTAAATATAAAAGTTTAACTTAGTTTCTTTTGCATGCAAAGTATCTAGATCTAATTTAAAATTCTTTCAATTTAAAGAAGTAGATCTAGGGCATTTTCTAGCCTTTTTTCTCTTCTAGATTTGAAACTAGTTAAGTGTTATGTTTTGCATTTAAAATCAAGCTAGCTAGATGCCCTATGCTTGTTGTTTTAGGACAGCAAACAGAAACAGCTAGAAGAGCCTAAGTTAGGTTCATGCAAAGTGTCAAAAAAGACTAAAATTTTTCAATTCTTGCCTTACAAAATTTTCTAAAGAATTTTGATAATTTTTTTAGTTTTAAAATCTTTTTCGTCATCTTTTAACAAGCTTTGTTCATTGTTTTCTTGCAGCAATAACAGGTACAAGGGGAGATTACGTCAAATTTTGGCGAAATCAAGGTTTTTGGAGCACCCCAGGGGGGTTTTACTTCATCAACGAAGTTTCTTTCCTTCTTCTTTTCTTGTAGTTTCTTCAAGATCCAGAATTTATAAGGATCCTTTCTTCAAAGTTAAACTCAAAGAGAACTTTGTTCTCAGTGTAATAGTTGCAATAAAAGCGGGCCATTTTGTGCCTAGTTTCTCCATCCCCATTAGGGGGATTTATGAGTCTTTGTGTGGCTTTCTTTCTTGATGCATGTCTAAATCTTTTATCTCAAACACACAAGTCAAGTAAATCGAACACACATAAACGCTCATATTTCACATGCATGATTAATTAAAATTTTGAATCTCTCATGCATGTTTAGATTACACTGCTTTATTTACTTTCAGCAATAAATCTTGCAACCTTTCAATTTCTAAATATCTTGCAGTTTCTCTTTTTCAAATACAAAGCAGGGTGCAAAATATAACTCTTTTAAGTGTTGCAAAGATCTTTCTTTTTTTCAAGTACTTTTGCAAATTTTCTCTACAAAGCAGGGTACTAAATTTATTTTTTGCAAAGTAATTGAACCTTGTTTGTAGTCTAATTAGGAAAATCTCTGAAGTAGTTAGTTCAATGCGCAGGAAAACGTCTAAAAGTGACATGTGAAGTAAGGCAAGCCCTCTCAGGACCTGGTTTTCCCACCCGTTTTGGACATCCAGCACTTTTAGTGAGTTTACTGGTGAGACCTCTTGGGTTTCGGTAAACTCTTCGCAAGTTTCCAAACAAAGAGCTAGCCTCCAAAGGGGCCACATTTTCTCATTAACTCAACATTAATTTATCTTAATAAAACTCTCAATCAACAATTGCCCACGACTCTCTTTAAGGCACTGGTATAACTGGTATATTTTCCATGAAAGCAATCTTTTACATTCATGCACATTGTCTAACTTATATGCTTAAATCTTGCAAATCTTGTATCCTTTGATATATGCATTCTTATGGACAAGTACTTTATGATTATGATGATGATGAATGTTAAATGTTGAATGGTTTGTTTTATTTCAAGCAATAAACTCCTAGAAATAAGTGCTTTTGCTTTCTTAGTTTAAAAGAGCCTTAGATTATTTTTATAGGGACTTCCCCCCTTGGCTTCACTAGGAGTTGGCCTAGATGGAGGAGTTGAGGATCAAGTGACAGCACCTTGACTCGAAACTTGCCCCCAAGGACACACCAAGTGGATTGAAGGTTTCTTCCACGTTACCCCAGGTGTGTATAAGGACAGCAACAATGCCCATTATATTGAGATAGTGGATCCAGCACCCCCTATCCAAGGAAGAGCAATAGGTGTGTTACATATACTTTTCTTTTCCAAGGAAAATCTCACAGAGAAACCTAAGGGATGGCATCCCTAGTAAACCTATTGTTGTAGACTAGTGCACCTCACCCAAGGATATTTGAACTGGCCACCTGCCAGCATGGAACTAGTCACATGCCCAACAACATTAGCGAAAACCAATTGAGCTAACCACTTGGGCTATGCATTACATCAATGTTTTCAAACTCGGATTGAGTTGACCACCACCCGTATCGACTCGGCCAATGGATCGGTTCGAATGGTCGGTTCGATACTAAACTGACCAAGTCAAAGTCTGACTCAACCGGTTCAATATCAAACTGGTCCTACTCGATTAAGTAGCTATTGGACCCCAGTGTGGCCGACTCAACAAACAAAATTCAATTTTTTTTATAGAAAAAAAAAACCTAACTCCTAAATCCTACCAACATCTTTCCTTGGAGGAATCTCAATTTGCCTCACACGGTTTGACCAAAAATGTTGGCAATTAATAGTAATGTTAAATTCTTAAAGTAAAAGGAACATTCATTTTACTTAAATTTTTAACATTACCATTAATTGTTTCAGGATGTTTGAGACTGGTTCCAACCTCATCGAACTTCATATGGAGAAAGTAGAATTTCATATCCCATTTAAAATTCAACAGACTTAACAATATTTAGGGTTTCAGGATTGGTAGGATTGCAACATTTTCATTGGATTCTATCACATATGAGGGTATGGGATTGGCATTTAATTAAGAGCACCAAGCCCTTTATGAACCTTGATGTTGGTGATATTGATTGATGAACTCCTCTGTCATGGCCTTAGCAAAAATGTACCTGTCATCGCACGGTTTGTAGGAAGGGTTTAGGTAGCTTGAGTCAAGGCTTAAAACCGGCGTAACAGGAGGTTCCCCACCCACTGTCACCTCAATGGGGAGCTCTTTCTATTTAGGATGGCTAGTCCAAGGGAGACGTCCCTATGTAATCTTGGTTTCTGAAGGGCTAAAGGTATAATGGACCAAGTTAAAGAATCCCTTTTACAGATTACTGCCAAGGATGAGATAGTCAAAGGAGATGTTCCACTGATGAGGCGCCTGCTTGCGAGACAAGACAAACAAAGCTAGAAAATGTGCTTGCAGTGGGTTAGTACTTTATAATATCAATGACTATCCATGCGCTTGCAAGGTTAGTACTTCATAATATCAATGACTATCCTCAAATATACATATGAGCAATGATTATGGTACTATTGACGGCCAATGATTATCAAACAAAGATAACAGTTTATATCACTTCTCAATAAGTACAAAGATAATGGCATTCAATGTATGAAATCAAGTCCTTTATATTATCACACGTAACCGCTTCACATATATATATATATTTTTGCTGCGTCACAATTGCAGACTGGAGTGACGCCACCAATCTATGCTAGTTTTGGAAGGCAAGTGAACGCTTTGCTCAATAAACCCAAGAAGATAAACCATACTTCAATGCCAACCAAATTACAAATTTTTTGCACTTAGATTAGGATCAAAAGAGAGTTGACGTCACAAGTGATATTGCTGTCGTAAGAGGTGACGTCACCCTAGAATTTGACCGTTTGAAAGACAAAGAGTAAAACGTCTTGTCAAATAAGCTTAAAGATGCAATCAATGCTCAAAGTTCATCAAATAAGACGACAAATGTCACAACGCTGCGTGCCAAACAAGAAATCAAGAGGCGTGGACGCCACCTATATTGTTGCTGCTTCAGCTTAGGGTTAGCTAGCCAAGAAGTGCGGGACGCTTTGGGATAAATCAAACAATGAAATTGCATAAAACCACTATGGCTATGATGAGATGACTCACCGCGAATCCTCTCTATCCAAACACAAGTCTACAATAGGCAAGATGTCATAAGCATTAGTGTTAGTTCTAGATGCTAGGGTTAGACGCTTTGTGGGTTAGTTAGGGCTCCAAAATAAAAAGAGTGTTTGAGAGAGTTTAAGGACAACAAGCTCAAAGGTATCTCTAGACTAGCGCCTTGGGTTAATGGAGAGCCAATCGAGTGAAACTAATTGGTTTGACAACTTAAACTTAAGGAGTCAAGAGTTAGGTCGATGCAGGCTATGGCAAGGCTACCAACTCTAAATCCTAAGAAGAAAGATCTACTTAGGTAGCTAAGGCTAGGCCTAAGCTTCCTCTTCTCTCCTTAAGACTCCCTTGGTAAACGGCTACCTTATGGACACAAACCTATTAAAAAGTGTTGTTTAAATACAAGGCTTTTCAAAACCCTAGAAGTAAACCCTAGGTGTAAAACTAAATTAGGCCTAGGACGCTCTCTTTCTGAATTTGTGCTCAAACTAACTCAAGAAAAGAGGGAAGTCTAGTGTAGCTATGGCTAGGCTAAAACTTCTAATGAAAATGGCTATAAGCTTATCATGGGGATACGAAGTCACTTCCACTGCGGTAAGCATTCTCTAGGGCTCTGTTGATTAAGCAACAATAACAATATAACAATGTATGCAAGATATTAAATCAACAACCATTCATTCAAGAAGTTTTGATGAGAAAACACTTTACAAACTCATGAAGAATCATAATCCATACCCTAGTTGTAAACCTTCCAATGATAAATAGCACCATTACAAAGAATATCCTTCCAAGAGGTTGCGCGTCACTCCAAAAGAGAAGAGTAAACCAAGACAAGAGCTAGAAAAGTATCTCCAAGAGAGCAAGTTTGTTATGATAAAATGAGGTAAAACATCCTCAATATATATGATCCATGACCTTTAATTAACAAAATAATACTCAAAATTTAATAAGGTCGACATTACATTTATTCAATCATTTGTCACTTTACATGCCAAAAATGCCTAAAATGAGCAGAAAAAGGAGACGCCCCTTAGGGGAGACGTTGGATCCTTTAGGGCAAAATCATCATCCTAGTTTTCACAAACGCTAATCCCTCCTCGAGCTCCCCAGGCTACAACCTCGCTATGTGTGCCCGTAAGGCCCGCGCCATCAATCGCTATCCGCCCAAAACGCATTCACTAGTCCGGTAAGCCCCATCCATCAAGGTCCATCATTCCTGACCGCAAGGGTCATCCCCATAGGTCTCCCAAAATGTCTTGATGAGGGCCCTTCTTTGCAAGGGCTCAATATAACCCCGTCCGGCCTCCGCCATCCCAAAGAACTACACCGATGGCTCTTCACCCCATGGAGGTCCGAGCTAATCGTCTCCCCTTGTGTACCTGTCCAAATGGTACTTGTTCGTCTGGCATGGTCCTGCAAATCAAAAGTTACGCTCTCCATGGGCTCATCAGACCTAGACATCACAGCAATGTAAATAACACTCAATATTAAATTTATCAAACATATGCATGAATCCCTAACAATTCATCTAATAGCCCAAAGACATTACAATGCACTCCACTCCATACAAAGCTAAGGAAACCAACAAGACCTACCCATTAACACCCACAGGAAATGGAAAGTTTCCCTCAAAGGATCATCTGCCATGCAATGTGGTGATATGGTTTTAGGGGATGTCCAACCATAACCTACCTGCATCGGTGTTGTCCGGTGGGTGCCTTGTAGAGGCGAGCTAAAATCTGGCCATGGATGTAATTTTTTTTCCAAGCCCTTTTTATTGTCTTATCTTTCTTTATTACTTTTTACTACAAGCTCAATTAAGAGGACAATCGGCCATTTGGTGGCTAGCCGTGAGTCGACAAATATACCTACTAGTATTTCAAGTAAATGAGAAGGTTGGCTCGATGAGACTTTCCTTTGGCTACAGTAACCAAAGGTCATCACCGCCTCCGGGTTTGGTGACCGATAGTGGTAATGTCATAATCGCTAAATACCTATGAACATAATGGGCCTACTGTGGATGGACTTCCCATCCCTTGGTTGTGGTCTCTGTGATTTATTTATTTCATTTTTCTTAGGTCCCTTTAGTTTCTTATCGAGAGGTTTTTATTGCCTCTCTGGGATCCCCTGGGCGCATCTCTTGTTTTCATTTTCCTATGAGTCTTTACTAGCCATGCACTGGCCTTTAGCCCCTTCCTCACACAAGACAAGATGTACCCTGGAAGGTCATCCTAATGGCCAGACTAGGGGAATGGGATGGATGAGCGGGATATAAGATGGAAAAGTGATAAGATGGTGGGAGCGGACGATGGCTCTGCAAAACCCCCTTGGTGGCTAACCAAGACCCATGAATACCGGCTTGTTAAGTTGCCCCATCAATCACCCCAACAATGGTCAAGTGGATTAGTGTAAGATCCAAGCAGTCATCCAAAATGAAAGGAACCTAATGCATATATAAGAAGGTTATAACGATCAAATACGACACATACCATGATACCTTGGACCAATTACCTCATGGAGCAAGAGCCCTCTCTGATGCAAGCTCAGGCCGGTAGTGATGGAAGCTGGTACTGCTGACAGGACAAAGCTAGCTGAGAAGAAGAATGATGGGCCCTCCGGGGCCATGCTCAAGTCGCTCCTGCTCTCGGTACTCCATGTCTAGGACCATGTGGGCCTCGAGACATGATCTCCTAGTTATCCCTAGATATCGGGGATAACAGTACCCTTCACTCAAACCAAAATCATTGATTAGGCATGTTAAGCTTTTTCTACCATATTATAAGGCTTGGATTAGGCAATTTCATCAAAATAGGGTGGTGTTGATTGATGCCCCTGAAGGATCGAGGTAGAGACAAAGGGTGATACTAATGATGAGGATCCCAATATAAGTGATGGTGGAACATTGCTTGTCATTTATGTTTGTCAATTAACTGTTCTTGCTCATTTATTCATAATGCTTTCTTTCAAAATTTCAATAATTTTTGGGAATCATGGTTTTGAATTTTTTAGATATAATTTTTTCATCAAAATTTAAATATTTTATATATTTTTTAGTAAACCGAGTCATTGAAATCAAATCGATCCGAGTCACTCCGTGTCCGAGTCTAAGTCCAAGTTGACCCTCGACCAATTTTGAGTCCAAGTCCAAGTTTTAAAACATTGCATTACATATACTTTACTGTATAAGATATCACTTTTCCCTGCATGGTTTAATAGTAGTCTCAAGAAATTGTATTAAGATATGACTCTACAAAAATCTCCAATATAAAAAAATCATCAAAAATCTGCAAAGGTATCAACAGTATAGTGGCCTTACTTGCATACGCAGAATTCTAATATCATCTTGGGTTTCGTCAGTCTCATAAGTTGCTCTCAAGTGGCTCCCCACATTATTGAGAGCATAAGGGAAAAGAATGTCAGCCACAAATGATATTGGTGTTGTGGTCCCCTCTATATCCAGCAGAATGCAGTGCTGCAGTAAAACCAAACACACATGTAAAAATAAAAGTTCTGAAAATTAAAATTATGTTACGTTTGAGTATTTGAATTGGAAAGTACTTTTAAGAATACAAATACTGAAATCAGATAAAAATTTGTTGGTGTTAAGAAAGGCTAACAATGAGTCTGCCATTAGCTTTTCTTCAATGCAATCCAACATTTTCTTCGGACAAAAGATATCCTCTGATAAAAGAAATAAATAAAAATGCACAAAAACAGTTTCTGACAAAAAACTCTTTTATGCTTACCATAAAAGTATGCTTTTCTCATAAAGACTATAATCAAGTGAAAAACTTACATGAGGTGGTTTTACTTCTCCATTTTCCTTAAGAACTCTGCACACCATATCTGTCCGTTGTGTTTCTTCAGGTAGTAATGAACGATTCGATTGAGAGATTGGACCATGGTTTGGTGTGGTAGGATCCAAACCCATCTGATAAAGCTTTAAGGCGGCATCAAAAAGATAGTGGTAGCATTCTGCCTGCACAGACAAATAAATATTTAAACACCAGATATATAATAAATAGTATCTTTAGTAATAAGCACAAGCATACAAAATCTTGAAAAAACACATATAAACTGCTAAATATGAATCGGAGAATAAAACAATATCATATTTTCATTGGCAGAGAAACTGCTGACCTGGGTCTTTGTACTAATCCACGAGTCACCCCATATATAGATGCCATGATTTCTTACAAGAACTGCTGTAGCCTTTGGATAAGCAGCAATCTGTCAAATGCATTTCAACAATCTTTATTTAAGGAACTAAAATGCTTCAAATGTAATTTTTGCATTCCTAGAGGTTGTATAATTTGCTTACATCCATATATTTCCTCTAATGCAACTGTTTTAAAATTAGATAGCCATTAAGCAATTAAGCACTCTCTAGAGTCTATGCTATTAATGCATTTCAAGCAACTGACAAAAATAAACAAGAGGAAATCACAGTATAAAACCAGCAATATACACAGCAGATCAAAGTTCAAGTTGTCAGCTGCAAAAGGATGAAACTTACAATGATATAGAATTGTCATAATACATACATGGACCAAATACTTTCACAAAGAGAGACTTCTAAACGGGGACTTGGGATGGCATATAGTGTCCCAAAGCTCCAGCATCATATACTCGTTAATTCCTTTATATTTTTGATAGATCATCAAGCCCTTTTGTATTTTATTAATAAACATGTAATCTGTGGGACAATTAGCTGTTGGTTAATATTATTGCAAGAATTTACTTTCAAGGTGGTGATGCAACCAAGGAATTCTCATGTAGAGGACCTGTTATCCCCCATCTATAGGAATAACTAAGGAGATGATGTCTCAAGGACCCGAGGTTGCAGACATGGAGTGCCGAGAGATGGATGATTGATAGTGTCCACATACATAGATGAAGACCAGCTTCACCACCATACTTCTCCGATTCATCGTGATGGCATTCACCACATCAACTTGTTTCCGAAAGACAGTGGGTCTTGCTCTATGAGGTACAAGTTAGGTATTGTGGTAAGTGTCACTTGAATACTTGAGGCATTTGGATATGTTACACTAAAGCTGCTCTTGATTATAGAACGTCTGCTTGGAAATTATGCTCTTTGCCTTGTTTCACCATGGTGGTTGACATTGTGCCCTAGTAAGTGGTCACCCTTGGGGAAAGGTTTGCCACTGGGAGGTCTCCTTAATGAGTCATCATACCATTCCCGATCATACTTGTCATTTTCCACACTTCATTCTTTTCGTCTCTTCATCTTTTGGGATTTTCGGGTGTACTAACCCAAGAAGGGATTGTACCTTATTTCATGGGAAGAAGGGGTTGAAGGCCCAGAGGCTTGTAGCTGGAAAAAGATAAAATCCAATCATAAACCTTCTAGATGCTCGCCCAGGGATCCCGAGGACAATGAAATGTCTCTCACAAAAAACTAATGGGACCCGTAAGACAAATAACTAAATAAGCATGCCAACCAAGGTAGAGCATGGGTGGGCAATGTTTTTCATGCTTAAGTAGAAGTCCCACACATTGTCTTCAACTTGGGGAAGCACAGTGTAACAAGGGTAGAGTCAAGGTGGGCAATGTTTTCCATGCTTAGGTAGAAATCCCACTTTGGCTTCAACTTGGAAAAACATTAATTAATTAATGGCAATGAAATGGGCTTGGAAAAAGGTTGCATTGAAAATGAAGGTGAAGCACACCCTCTACAAAGGCACCCACAAATGAAATAATATGAACCCTTGTATGTCATGAACGCCATGACCAAAAATTTCACCCCCATCCACTTCATCTTCTTTGTATGACTTAGACAAGGTCCACCTAGGACACACTCCTTGACTTAAGGAATGACTCACCCAATAGGTCACCATGACAACCCTCCCATACCTAAACTTGGCAAGTTTCATAGGATCTTTGAGCACTTTTTTTATTTGAAAAGGTAATTTTGATGCACATGTTTAGGTGGCTCTTGTATTAAATGTGATTTTACTTGCCATGATACATTTGACTTGAGACCCTTGGAGGGTGCAATCATTTGTCTTTGCAGGACCTTGTTTGGTGGACGTTTTTGGAGGAAAAAGCCTAGCTTGGGCCTTCATTGGGGCTTGGGGCCCACAGAGTGGATGCCATAACTGAAGAAAACTGAGGTACTATGAGGCTGCCAACTAAGGTCTGTCTTTGACATTGAGTTTGGCTCTAAGTTTAATCTCCAAACTGTCATTTGTTGTTGTTTTAGGACAGCAAACAGTTTTGCACTTTTCTGCCCATAATTTTTATTGGTTAAGTGTTCTTTGAGGTGCCCTTGCAAGTGTTTTCGAACCGGTGGTTAGCACATGCAATATATCTCAAAACAAGTAACACTCCTCTATATCTTTACAACACAAATAAGTTGATCTACACTCTAAGCATGCATGAAAATAAGACACAGGTATTTTGGGTCAACGTGACCCTAGATAAAATCCCCCCGAGGAAAACCAGTGTGGAATGAAAGTATATATAATGATGATCTCAAGCAGTGAATACAACAAGGAATACAAAACAAGAAAACCTGGTATGATAGCAAGCTCCTCTCAAGCTTGTAGCACAGGTTCCAAGATGAATGTGCCTAAGAAAGTGCACCCCTCTCTCCTTGTTGCTCTATCCACTGAACTGAAGCGCCCAAGCTCCTCCTTGGCCCAATGAAGAATCCCTTGCACACAAACCAACAGTTGTGTGCCTCCTCAAGCATGAACCAAACAAATCTAAGATCGGACAAGGCCTCCTATTGCCTGCTAGATGTGTGCCCTCCTCCTAGTGTGCTCCCTCCTCTAAGCAAGAACAATCACCATAAAACAATGAAGGTCTAAGCCTCTATAGCTCCTCCATGGATGGAGGCGCCCAAGCTTCCCTCAAACCTAGCTTCCATTCCCATCACCATTGCTCCTCTCTAGCTCTTTGTTGTCGTCCTTATACACACTTGCAAATGTGGGCTAAGTCCAACCCACTTAGTGTGTCCTTGGAGGCACAATGCCTAGGTTCAAGCCCACTGTCACCTCGAATTGAACCTCTTTCGTCTAGGCTTACTCCTAAGGAAGCCAAGGGGGGTAGACCCTAGTTACTATGTGAAATTAAAAGTTAATTCTAGGAGTTGATTTTAGTTGATTAAAGGTTTGGGGATCTATCCTATATGCAAAAGAAACAATGCAAAGTGCAAGATTTTAAATGCAAAAGAAGTCCTTTCCCCAAGGAAACTAAGACTAATGCCTAAGATTGGGCAAGGGGTCAACTAAGTTTAAGGGAGTTTTAGAATCTACAAAGATTACAACAATATTACAAAAAGAATTACTAGATACAAGATTTACAATTAAGACTAGATATAAAAGAATGAAAGCAACAACTATCTACAAAGTTAAAGTGTAAACTAAGAGATACAACAATGATACAATAGATACAGATTATACAATGATGGACAAAGCAAGATACAAAGAAACTAACTAGCAACTAACTTGAAGTGAACTTGAATGTGCAGGTGAAAGAGAGAAACCAAACAACACATCAAGCCAACTATCCCAAACAAAGAGTGCCTCCAACGGATGCGCAACTCAAAGGGGATGTTTCACCGGCATACACAACAACAAGCCCCAAACAATGAAGATGCCTCCAAAGGATGCGCAACTTCAAGGGGGTGAACCAAATACACCAAAACACAACTTAAAATAAAATGTTGAAATGAGGCCTCCAAGGGCTAATGCGCAACTTTAGTTCACTTAGTCAAACCCACAAGATGCTTAGAGTAAAATTTGCATGTAGATGTAAAAGTAAAGTGCTTGCAATGTAACTTAAGCATAAACCATAAGGATACCAATGTAGATTGCCCAAGGTTAATGTGGATTGATTAGGATTGATTAAGTTGTTAATGTGAAGACTGGATCCTATACTAACTGACAACCCAAGTACTCTCCCCGCTTGTACCAAAAGAATTGTTGGGTGCTCAATAAGTGACCCAAGTACACCCTAGCTCCACGGGTCAATCCAGGAACAAAAGTACTCCACAAGGGGGACACCTAGTGCTGTGAGACCGTCCCCGATCTAGCACCCTCTGCTTCTTCCTTAGGTTCCCTTTTTGTTGGCAAAGTTGAGACAGTAAGTGGTGACCTATTAAACTAGGTAAATTTTAGGCCCTAAGAGCTAAAGGTAAATTGAGCTTAAATTGGTTAAAGTTAAATTAAGTTAAGTTAATGAAGGTGAGTGCAATGTAGTGCTTGTATGAAAGTGTGCTTGCAATGTAAAGGGAAAGTACTTGAGAGATAAATGACAATAAAAGTAAAGTACTTGAACTTGAAATTGCAAGAAAGTAAAAGCTTGAAAGTAAATTACAAGATATTACAACGCTTTAAAGAGTAAATTGCAAGACACAAGAAGTACTTAAAAAAGATAGATAACTTAAAATCAAAGTATTGAATGGAAATAACTTGCAATGAAGTGAAATGAGCAAGACAAGCAAAGTAAATTTGGTATGCCTCCATGGGCCTAAACTAACATAAAATGATTACTTCTAGATCTAGATTATTTTAAACCATTAAGCACATGAAAGAAGCAATAACCATGTATTAGCCTTGCCTTACGATTTTGGGGGTTGGCTTAGCCAAGCTTACTCCAAGGTGTAGGAAAACAAAAGAAAGAGAAATGCTTGAAAGGAAAACTACTCTAAACTACCACAACAAGTGCACAAGATGGAAGACAAAGCCTTTCGGTTTTGTGCACAAGTGGGTACATAAAAGAAATGTTTAAAAACTTAAAGGAAATCCTAGCCTCTCAAACTTGTCCTAATGACAAGTGGGGCAAACAATATAAAATAAATGGCTGAAAAATAAAACTAAGTCCTAGCCTTACGTTTTTGGGGGTTGGCTTAGCCAAGCTCTCACCAAGGTGTAGGCAACTTGTAAAAAAAAAAAATGCAGAAAATTAATTACAATGAGAGAAGTGCAAGCCCTTGGGACTCCCTTGGGCTTGCTTACAATGTATAGAAGAGAGGAAAAGAAGAGGGTATTTGTTACCCGACTTTGGGAGGCTGATCTCTAGCTTCTTGTGGCCCCAAATGGCCTCTTGACCACCTCTTTGGTCACTAACCTGCAAAAAACCAGCAAGCAAAAGCTTGCTGGAAATGCTACACAAGTGACATAAATGTTAAGAAAATTTCTGTTTTTTACACAGTAATTTTCTGCAGAAAATTACAGCAAGTATATTGTATTGAAATGACCTATTCTAAGTGTTAGTATGCCCAAAATATGAAAGAAAACTGCAGAAATAAGTTACAGAAATGTTTAGAGGTGAAAATGGTTGGAAAAATGGTATTTTTCAGATCTGAAAATGTCTTTCCCAACACTAGAAATGACCTGCAAAATTGTTAGCAAGCTACAAGAAAGAGAGAGGGGTCAGCATATATGTTATATCTACAAAATACTTTGCAAAAGAAACAATATACTCAACATAGATCAACAAAATACTATTGCTAACCTACCCAAGCAAAAGATTTTGCTTGGGATCTCTACTCTAAGCAAATAGAATGCAAAACAATAAAATATTACCAAGCCACCTCCAAGATTAGATGCACAAAGAAGACTCTCCACACATCAATGGCCTCCAAAGCTTTTCTATTAATCCAAGTAGGAGATTGCTACAAATACTTGCAACAAGCTTCTCTCCAAAAGAAATGAGCAAGAATGAGCAAGAGAGAAAGATGGGAGAGATTTGAGCATGGTAACAATAGCAAAAGAATTGGTCCTCAAGAGGGGAGGGGTTTCATTTATACTTGGGGAGCAAGAGCTACCCCTCTTGAATCTCTTCCCAGTGTCTACCAAAGAGCAAGAGTGAGGATCTCAAGGAGGGGGGCGCACTAGCTGGTTTAGGGTTTTCGTATGTGAATGGGGAATGAGTTGGCAAGCAATACCAACTCAAAAGAATGAGGTAGGGGCTCTAGGAGGGCACGCTAGGGGAGAGAGGGCCCCACCTCTTTTAATTTTTTACTTTCTAATGTTTCCTCAAGGAGGGGGGTGCAACTTCCCTGGGGGGAATGATGTGTTGAAGTGGTGGCTAACTGAAAAGGGGTTGTGAGGGTTAGATCAAGGTTAGGAAGGCTTAATTAAAGGTTTAGGCATCATCTCTCATATTTTCTCTAACCATTTTGCTTAATTTTAAAAAAATTAACATTTTGCCTATGTCAATACTAGCAATTAAATTGTTGTTTTGGACTGACTTAGACTTCTCATGGACAAATACCTAAAAAAACTTGTCCAATTGAGTTGAAACTTGGTCCAAGGGTGTAGGGGGTCTCATTCCATTTCTTTTGAGCACAAATACCCCTATCAAAAGCCCAAGGACCTAATTTTTACATTTTTTATCAAAAATTAATTAAAATTACCATTAACTAGGTAATTTAAAAAAAAAAAAAAAAAAAAA
>SNQJ01S0134274.1:21014-32061 GCA_010110895.2 Picea sitchensis
GCCTGACTAGCCGCCATATACTCTGCCCCGGCTTAACTCAAAGCAATTGACTTTTGTTTCCAGCTGTACCAGGAAACAAGTCCTGACCCCAACCCAAAACAGCACTCTGAGGTGCTCTTCTTGTCAATAGCACATCCTACACAGTTTGAGTCTGTGTAGCCAACCAAATTCACTCCATCCCCTCTGACATAGTCCAGGCCATAATCCACCGACCCTGCAATGTACCTCAAAACATGTTTTGCCCCAATCCAGTGAACACTCCTCGGCTCTACCATATATTGGCTGAGAGTGTTCACGGTAAAACAAATATCTGGTCGAGTGTTGACCAGATACATCAACGATCCAATCATCCGTTTATATCATGTAGCATCCACCAACTAGGAATCTGAAGCGCTAAGCTTCTTCCAGTTGGTGACCATGGGTGTCGACATAGGCCTACAGTCCTCCATCTGAAACCTACTCAAAATGTCTGCAGCATACTTCCCCTGTCCCAGGAAGATGTGACCCTCCTCCTGCCATACCTCCATGCCCAGTAAATAGTGCATCAAACCGATGTCACTCATCTCAAACTCTGATGCAAGTCCCCACTTGCACTTAGCTATGAGATGCTTCGCTCTCATGATGAACAAGTCATCCACATATAAAATGAGAATGAGTGTGTCCTCACCTCTAATGATGTAATAGAGGTTAAGATCAGCATCGCTCTTCTCAAATCCCATCTGAAGCAAATATAAGTCAATACGCGAATATCAAGCTCTAGGAGCTTGCTTCAAACCATATAGTTCCTTTCTCAGAAGGCACATATGAGACTCTCTCTCACTCACCTCGAACCCCTGTGGTTGCTCAATGTACACCTCCTCCTCAATAAAGCCATTGAGAAATGTGGTCTTTACATCCATCTGATGTATCCTCCAACCCATCTCTGTCGCTATGGCAATAATACTCGAAATGGAAGTGTATCTCGCAACTAGTGCGAATGTCTCATCATAATCAACTCCCTCTACCTGAGAGAATCCACGTGCCACAACCCGAGCCTTGTGTTTCTATATGCTGCCATCTGCAGCATACTTGGTCTTGTACAACCATCTAGAAGTCACAATTGACTTCCCCTCTAGCTTCGGCACCACCTCCTAGACATCATTGCGCATAATGGAGTTATACTCCTCCAGCATGGCCTCTCGTCAAACTTGCCGGTCAACTGTCGGTACAAATGTCTCTGGCTCTGCATCTATGATGCTCGTCACCATCGTCATGTAGGACCCAAGCCTCTCTGAAAGCGGTAAGTATGGTGGGAGCGAACGATGACCTTTCATGAATCCCCCTAGTGGCAACTCAAACCCTATGGGTACCAGCTTACTAGAGCATCCTGTCATTCCCCCCAAGTGTGGTCAAGTGGAAAGGCATAAGGTCCAAGCACACATTAGAAGCAAAAAGAATTAAATGCACATATCCAAAGGTTTTGAGGATCATAGTGACACATACCATGATACCCGGATTCATTACCTCATGGAGCAAAACCCATTTCTACTACAAGACCAGGTCGATGTGATGGATGTTGCTGTTACTGACAAAGTGGAGGCGTTGAAAAAGAAAAGGATGGGCCCTCCAGGGCCATGCATAAGTCGATCTAGCTCTCGGTACTCCATGTCTAGGACCTGTGGGCCTCGAGACATAATCTCCTTAGTTATCCCTAGGCTAGGGGATAACATCTGGCTCCAACTCGGGGACATGTGCTCACCGTAGACCGCATGAGAACCTCAACATCTCTGGCATGACCTGTGACCTATTTGATCTCAACATAAAACTATTAGTAATCATTTGGGGTGGTGATATCACTCCCGGCTCATATATATATATAGTACAGAAAATGAAAGCAAGCATATATACAAATGGAAATACAAACTATTCTAGCATGAAATGCAAATGGTATATAAAATGAATGCAAATACCTACCTACTTACCTCTACTTACCTGTTGGTTGGAAGCTAGGTGTAATCAAATAACTAGTGAAACCACCCCAGCAATGTCTCACAATACCTGCCTCTGTGCTTCATCGTAAACCAAAACAGTGATAAGTTAAGCACACAAATAACATGAGTTAGAGAATGTACTATATCATCGGAAATCATAAAGTCTAGCTCATGGAGGCAGGAGGGAGGGACAAAATCATGCCAAGTTATACTCTCAGGGGAGTGCTCAATCCATCTCAGAAAGGGATCGTGAAAAGTCAGAGGTCCAATAGGCTAACTCAAAGAGTCTGAAGGTCGCTTACCTTGGAAGTCTTCACAATCTGAGGTGTGGGAAGGAAATAGCAAAAACCTAGAGGGTGATTGAGAATTTCTTAAGGGAAGGTTGAAAGACTGAGATGACATACTTCTTCTTGAGGTATTCAACCTGGCCTTGAACTTGAGGGTTTGCCTTAGAAGAAACTTAATACAAAAGACATACTTCCCAACTACACCTTTAATGACATAGCAAGGTCAAGTAATCAAAGGTGGTTAGAGAATGTTATCACAAGGATCCTTCTTCGGGCAAACGATGTCCTTACTCCTATCAAGATCTGAGCATGGCGGTGGTTGATAATATTCTTCATGGAATAAATCCAAGTGCTCAGAGGAATAATCATCAAAATCCTCAAGGTATGATCGAAAGTCATTAGGAGAATATAGCACCAGGTCATCCTTGGGTGTCTGAAATAGGTTTGTAACCATATCATGTCCTTGTTGCCAAATGTCAAGTTTATTAGTAACTTCATGTGATAAAAGTAAAGGCAACTTTTGAAAAAACGACCCTCAATGTCGTAAATGGGATCTCCATCATATCCAATCACATCCCATTTACGCTTCCCGACATGTATGAATTTATCAATATTATCAACAAAGTCATCATCTTCATCATGACATGAAGGGGTTAAAACTTAAAACGTCCAAGGGCTCTTCTAGCACCTCCTCACTTTCCAAATCATAAAGTAAAGAATCATCAAAATTTTGGAAAGGAAGGTAACTTACCATGATTATTTCTTCTTGTGCAGGAGCTTCGAGGACTTGGGTGTCTTCGTCGAATGAAACAGCATGCATCATCTTGTCATCCTCATGACTTGCCACTACATCTTCAATTGTACAACAAGGAGGATCTACCTTGCCCGAGGATTCCACTTCTCCTTCACTCTCTGAATGATAGAACAAGGTATTATCAAAATCTTGAAAAGGAAAGTAACTAACCTCATCCTTATCTTCTTGTGCACGAGAAATAGGCTCTTGAATGGTTTCATCAGAAGGAGGAGCACACATCAATACTTCATCATCGTGTTTGATATCTTCAAGATCTTTCTCTTCAACCATGTCCTCATTTTCCTTGACAGAAGAATGAGTAATCTCTTGATCTTCCTCACGGGATTGGAAAACCCCCTTAGGATCCTTCTCCTCAACCTCCTGTCGGTTGATGACTTTTTCCCTTATTTCTTGTGAATTGCTAGCAAAGGTCTCAAGGGAAACTAATCTCTCCAAACTAAGAGTATATGGGGTAAAGGGGTATCCTTCCTTGGACAAGGAGATATTTGCCTCGATTTCTATAGCCATGTTATAAGCTTCATGGATTGCTTTTGGCCCCTTTTAATTTAGGAGGAACCCTAAATGCACTAAGAGTGCATTGGTATAGAGGTACACAAGGTACTTGTCTTTGGGATAATGGCTTCCAGGAATCTAACATAGCAATCTCTCAAACCTACCCTGGAAATCCCTGACAGTCTCATTCTCAATTTGTTTTACATATTCGAGTCTTTTCAGTAATGTTTTGATATCTTCCAATTTCATACCCCATTTTTTGAGAAAGATTTCTTCTAACTGGTCCATAGATGTGATGCTAGCAACAGGGAGGTTATCATACCATCTTCTAGCATTTCTATGAAGAGTGGCAGAGAAAAATTTCATTGCCAAATCTTTAGCACCATCACTGATAGGATGGAATTGAAAGAAACCCCAAAAATCACCCATGTGATAGTCGGCTCTCTCCCCATCACTACTAGTGAATCTAGGGAGCCATTTGTCGTACTTCGGAGGTATTTGTTGAGGGTATCCCGGGATTTTACTCATGTCCAAAGGTTTGAAGTTTCCTGGATCCCATTGAGAAGTCATGGTTGGCTTCGTCATTAGTGGAGTCGCCAGATAATTTTCTTGAAATTATCAAAGGGATGAGGGGATCACCCTCAGTGGAGTCGTCAGGTAAGCATGTAAGAAAATATTCTTGAGCAAAGGCTTACCGAAAAGTGTCGTCTTTGAGGAGAATTGATTCAGTGTTCCCCAGCAACAGCGCCAAAATGTTATCGCACAATTTGTACTTTGATAGAATGAAAAGTTAAAGGAGTGAGCAAATTGGCATAACTGGAGACTAATCCTATCACTGTCACCTCAATAGGATGTCTCTTTCTATTTAAGGTGGTAGGTCCAGGGGAGACGTCCCCGGTGACCTGGGGGTTGGAGAAGGCAAGGTCAAAATGGCTAGATAAGGATCCCCTCTCAGAAGTCACCACTGATCAGAAAGTCCTAGTTTTATAACCAATGAAATGATAATGTATCAAAGTGTACCTGCCCAGAACAAAGCAACAAGAAACTATATATATTTGCAAGTACACTTGTTGGTTAGCACTTCATAAAACCATAGACTTTCTCGATAAAAGCAATTTGTTGAATATGATGAAGTAAACAGAAAATTATAACAGCAATCTTTATAGAGCAATACTTCACATTAAATGTCTTGAAATAACTTCAAACTGACTAAGAATCATTAACCATTGAAATCATAATACTAGCATTTGATAGAAGCAAACAAGACAAGGTATAAATCAGCATTTTCAATTGCTTTTATGAGCTTTTAATGCTGCATCTAATGGTTGTAGCTTACTTTAGTAACAGCAGCAATATTGTTAGTAGGTTAGGCTATTCTAGGGTTAGGAATGGTTAGTAGGAGGCTCAATGAATAGGTTTTGTAGGTTGTTTTGATCAATTACTCAAAAGAGGACTTAGACTAGTGCTTTTAGGGCAAATGGAGTCAATAATGCAGCAGCAAATGTTGAAGAAAAAAGATAATAGAAGAGTCAAAGACAAGAGAGATTGATAGATTGGAGTGTTGGTAACCCAAGGCTCCAATTATCAAACCCTAAGGGAGAACTAGCTACTGAGGTGTAGGTAACCCTAGGCCTTAGTAGATTTCCTCCCTCTCTAACTCAATGATGAAGCAAAATCGGCTAAGATGAAGCAATAGATACTAAGGTGTTGCAATGGCAAGGCCTTAGCTCATGCTTCAACAAAAATGGTATTTTGACAAGATCTAGTAGCTGAAAGCTTTTGAAGCTAGGACAATAACATGTGCTAGTCTTCCTAGGGTTTAATCAAGCAATTTCATAATCTTGAATGTAAAGGCAAGATAAATAAAACTATAACTATTCAATTAAGAAGAATTGCAGAAAATTCACTTACACACATCAAGAATTCATCAAGAAGAACCCTAGTTGAACACATCCACCAAGAACTTTGCCAAAATAATCCAAAATAAGCCTCCTTCAATAAGTGCGCCTAAAATTTCAGCCAAGAAACCTTAAGGAGGGCACAAATTTCAGTCCTCACAAATGTGAGTGAAAGATGAAAAATACAAGGGCAAAAACCCTTATTTATACAGTACTAATGACCAGAATTAGGTCAAAAAGGCCAACATGGCCTGTTACACATAATAACCAGTTTTACATTAAATGTCATAATTAAACCCTAAAACAAGTTGTAAAGGTGACGTCATGCCCCTTTAGGGTGACGTTAGGCCCCTTTTGGGCAACGTTGGCTTCCTAGAGCAAAACGTTAGGCTTCCTTGGGCCTCAGGAGCCTGCCACACGTGCCACTTGGCACACAATTGCCTCCAAAACATCCAAAACGTTGGGTGACGTCATGGGTAACCTGGGTGACGTCAGGGGCCTTCCAAGGCCTACATCATGGTGTAAAGGACACAACCCCCTTGGGTCCAGGCCTACCAAGCTGCCCCTGGTGAAACGTCCTCCTCTTTCTCTGTGTAAATCCCATGATCTGTCTCTGCCCCTGGCTGGGGTCTCAGCATCCATCAGGTGGGCTTTTAGCCCTATGGAGGTCCGAACTAATCATCTCCCCATATGAACCTGTCCATCGGGTGTGGCCCTGCAACATCAACAAATATGCCCTCCATGGGCTCATAAGTCATAGGGATCATAGCAATGTCAATCACATCTAATCATCAAGTTATTTAAACATGTGCACGAAACCCCCTTTGCCCGGATGAGTGCTCAAAGACGTTATGCTATTCCATAGGCCAAGTTTGGAGGGGATGCCAGGATGTCCTATTGGGCTAATGCTCATTGGATGTGGGATGTTCCTGGGTGAATTCAAATCCAGGCCATGTGAGTGGGTGACGTGGTAAGGGATGTCTGGGCAATGGGTGCAGTGATAGTAAGGAAATGTGTGGCTTACATGTGGGTGCCTCTGAAGAGGGTGAGTTGCACCTTGTCATGGATGCAAATGTTTCCAAGCCCATTCATGCCTTTTATCTTTTATTCATATTGTTTTTTTCTTTCAAGAAACTAATTGGGGGACACTACCCTGGCATGGTGACCAGTGGTGGCAATGTTACCCACAAGCATTTCACGAAAATGAGAAGGATGGCTCGTGATGAGACCCCCTTTCTCTTGGCTATGCCACCAAGAGCCACTACCCTGGCGTGGTGACCAGCTGTTGGTAGTGTCATACCGCTACATGCCCATGGACCTAATAGGTTGGCTCGTCATGAGACCCCCTATCCTCCAACTAGGTCTTGATTTATTATTTTTTATGGGTCCCTCTATTTCTTGTTGAGAAGATTTTTATTGCTTTCTCGGGGATCCCTCGGCAAAGCATCTCAAGGTTTCATTCTTTTGGATTTTATCTTTTGCCAGCTACTTTTACCCTCTAGGCCTTTAGCCCCTTCTTCCCACAATGTAAGGTACAACCCTTACATATTTGGCCAACCCAATGCCCGAACCAGTGTAATGGGATGGATGAGCAGGAAAAAGATGGAAAGTGGTAAGTATGGTGGGAGCGGACGATGACCTTTCATGAATCCCCCCAATGGCAACTCAAACCCTATGGGTACCAGCTTACTAGAGCATCCTATCATTCCCTCCAAGTGTGGTCAAGTGGAAAGGCATAAGGTCCAAGCACAGGTTAGAAGCAAAAAGAATTAAATGCACATATCCAAAGGTTTTGAGGATCATAGTGACACATACCATGATACCCGAACTCATTACCTCATGGAGCAAGACCCATTTATGCTACAAGACCAAGCCGATGTGATGGATGTTGTTGTTGCTGACAAAGTGGAGGCGCTGAAGAAGAAAAGGATGGGCCCTCCAGGGCCATGCTCAAGTCGATCTGGCTCTCGGTACTCCATGTCTAAGACTTGTGGGCCTCGAGACATAATCTCCTTTGTTATCCCTAGGCTAGGGGATAACAGTCCCAAAGTCTCTCCCAAGTAGGCATGACCTCCCGGGCTACAATGCTTCATACAAATGAACCCCAAGGTTTGGTAAAGTTGTTTAAAGTTGTCCTCACCATAAAGTCCAGATCCAAAATCTCTCCAACCGCTGCTAACTCATCTCGAATCTGAGTGAATATGCCAAGGTATGAAGTGACCGACTCTGTCTTGAGCATCTGAATGCTCTTGAGTTTGTCCTGCAGAACCATCTTCCGGTTCTAATTGGGACTCTGGTAAAGCTTGCACAATGATGCCCATATCTCAAAGGGGGGTATGATGTGGTCCCTCACTGCATCACAAATAGTCCTCTTCGCCTTGGTGTTTTTCTTCCTGAAATCTGCATCCAACAATGGTGATAGAGCAGGTGCAGAAGGAATCACCATGGGAGCTTGAACTATATCCCATAGTTCAAGATCCTCCAAGAAGAAAATGATCCTGGTCTTCCAAGGGGACCAGTTGCTAGCTTCGGCTAGCCTATCCTCTGCCCGCATCTAGGATACCGACATATATGTCCACTGAACTCAAACTGATGCTACAACTACAAAAGAGAACTTCCTCACTCCTGTCAACACATATGTCAAAAGAGGCAGTCAAACTACAGCCTCACTCTTGACAAAACATGTGTGAAAATAGGTTGTCCAAATCAGCCTCACTCCTATCAACACAGGTGTGAAAAGAGGTTGTCTACTAGGTCCACAACAATCCTACAAGTTGTCCAACAAATCAGCCAACAAGCTGTCCAACAAAACTGTCAACTAGCCATCCCAAAAATCCGCGAACAAGCTGTCAAGAAGTTGCCCACAAAATGCTCTAGAAATCAGCAAGTGTTCGCCAACAAGGCTCTGATACCATGAAGAAAACTGAGGTACTATGAGGCTGCCAACTAAGGTCTGTCTTTGACCTTGAGTTTGGCTCTAAGTTTAATCTCCAAACTGTCATTTGTTGTTGTTTTAGGACAGCAAACAGTTTTGCACTTTCCTGCCCATAATTTTTATTGGTTAAGTGTTCTTTAAGGTGCCCTTGCAAGTGTTTTCGAACCGGTGGTTAGCACATGCAATATATCTCAAAACAAGTAACACTCCTCTATATCTTTACAACACAAATAAGTTGATCTACACTCTAAGCATGCATGAAAATAGGACACAGGTATTTTGGGTCAACATGACCCTAGATAAAATCCCCCCGGGGAAAACCAATGTGGAATGAAAGTATATATAATGATGATCTCAAGCAGTGAATACAACAAGGAATACAAAACAAGAAAACTTGGTATGATAGCAAGCTCCTCTCAAGCTTGTAGCACAGGTTCCAAGATGAATGTGCCTAGGAAAGTGCACCCCTCTCTCCTTGTTGCTCTATCCACTGAACTGAAGCGCCCAAGCTCCTCCTTGGCCCAATGAAGAATCCCTTGCACACAAACCAACAGTTGTGTGGCTCCTCAAGCATGAACCAAACAGATCTAAGATCGGACAAGGCCTCCTAGTGCCTGCTAGATGTGTGCCCTCCTCCTAGTGTGCACCCTCCTCCAAGCAAGAACAATCACTGTAAAACAATGAGGGTCTAAGCCTCCATAGCTCCTTCGTGGATGGAGGCGCCCAAGCTTCCCTCAAACCTAGCTTCCATTCCCATCTCCATTGCTCCTCCCTAGCTCTCCTAGTGAACAAACAAATAAATGAGCCTCCTTAGGCCCTATGCGCCCTCCTTGAATTCTCCATAAGAAAACCTAAGATTGGATGGCTAGGATCACTTCAAGCCATCTCTAATCCATGGTTGAGATCTCACCAAAGGTATCTCAACTCAAAACCCACTTTGGGTTAAGCTTCCTAAGTTCACTTTATCTCCCCTCATTCACCCACTTAGTGAATAATTAGTCACTTTTGCCTTAAGTGACAAAAATTCAACTTTTTGACTTAAGTGAAGTCAAAGTTGAATTAGACATAAAGTACAAGGTACATAGTCCCAATGTATTTGCCACTTGTGGTTAGAGACCCAAAACCACAAGGGGACCACTTCCCAAGGTACATTAAAACTCAACAATGACCCACACCTTGGGAGCTGACAAATGATGTATGTTGCCTTTGGAGGCAAGAGAAGACACCTTGAAGGAAGAAAACTAGCCCTCACCTTGCCCAACGATTTGTCTTTGAGGCCATGTGCTACACTTTTGGGCTTGACGTCACCCTTGGGGCCTAGGGTTGTGGTGATGGTGGTGAGGTTTGATGATGATTTGGCATGGTTGATGGAGAGGACATTTAGCATGATGACACATGGCCTTTGGAGACCCCACATCTCCTTCAACAACCCAACGACTTCCTCAAAATGCCAAAACGTCACCTTTAGTGGCATGACGTCATGTTTTTAGGACTTCTTCTTGTGTAAAATCAATTTTTGAATTGTAAAGGGGCAATTAGAGGAGGTCGGCCTCCCTAATTGTGTTTTACCCTAAAGTTATGTGGACAAACTCTATTTTGAGGTGAAGTATAAATAAAGGACCTAGATCATTTCATTTTCATAACATTCTCAGTTGAGAATAAGACATTATTGGCTGAAATTTTCGCCCTCTTTGGGCATTTGGTCTATCTCTCTATCTTGTGCAAATTTTGGATGATTATCTTGTCTATTGTGGAGCTAAGTGGTGTGCTACCCTCTTGGAGGCTTCTCTCTTGCATGTTGATGAAATTTACTTGGTAAATGAGGGTTTTATCTTGCTATCTTGTGGAATTGGTAAGGAATTTTCTGCATTTGTTGGTAATTTCTTCATGTTTCATCTTGTTCTTATCTTAAAAACCCTTGGAGGAGTATAAGGACATACACACTCCACCAAGTTCATCTTAATTGTTATTGGATAAGCCATTTTTTCAAGGTTGCTAGGAGGAGTAAAAGGGCTTACACCCTCATAGATTTACCTTGTTGGATTTGCTTGCTCTAGGGAGTAAAAGGGCTTACACCCCTAGAAAAGTATTGGATCCAACTCTTACATCTAAGACTCCATAACCCAATAGATTAAGCACTAATCTGAAATTGCATTGGAGAAACAAAATTGTTGCATTGGGAAACGCAATTTGTTGAGATATTTCGTTTGTCTAAGGTGGATTCAATTCTATATGCTATTAGCTTGACTGAGCCACTAGGGCATCTAGGTTAGCCAGGGATTTCTTGCTGTTGTTATAAACTTATGCTACAGCCACTAGGGATGCTGCAAAATCACTCTCTAATATCTTATATCTCACTCTTCTACCATTGAAAATATTTGGCTACTTGCTATTGTTAATCTACTTGGTATTGGCTATCTTTCGGGCAAGTTCTTTGCTGATTTCTTTGAGTAGAAATTGCTGCTGTAGCAAACCTTTTGCTACAGCCAATTGGCTGCCCTAAACTACTTCTGATAACATCATTTTGCAGCCTCGTTTTGCCATCAAAGTTTATGCGTAAGTGTTGGAAAATTATCTACTTGTTTAGTGCTTCATTGTCCAATAAATATTTGGTGATTTTGATGGTCAATTCTGCGGTTAACAACTCTTTT
>SNQJ01S0134274.1:36357-47108 GCA_010110895.2 Picea sitchensis
GTATTAGTTTTATTGTTGCCTTGTCTCGCAAACAGGTGCTTCTACTGTGGTTTATCTTCTTCTTGACTATCTTCTTGGCAGTAATCTGTGAAGGGAAAGCCTACTTTGACCTTTGAGCCTTAATCCCTTGATCCTTTTCCTTCGATACCCCAGATTACTAGGGACGTCTCCCTTGGGATTAGCCACCCTAGATAGAAAGAGCCCCCCATCGAGGTGATAGTGGGTGGGGAAGCTCCTGTTACGCCAGTTTGGTCCCTACCTTCCAGCTACTTGACCTAGACTACAAACTGAGCGATAACAGGGATGATTTGTTTTGAAGGAACAGATATATGTAGTTTTAAAAGAACTTCAAAGCAAAATCTGTATATGAGAATATTATAGCCCGGTTTGGAATCATGTCCCTTGAAAATAACAAGTAATCATGAGGCACATTTCTTAATGACATTATTGGACATACGTTGAAAGAATTGGAAATTAAACATTCTCTATCCAATGCATATTTTCCTTGAACAAAGGGTTGGGTAGACTTATTACCCTTGAAAAATGCATGGTTCATTCCACATGTTCATGGGCCTTTCTTCTCTCACCAACACAACAAGAAATCCTTGGATTTTAGCAACAATGACAGGTTGCAAGGAAAGACTTCGAGGTTGTGCCTTTTGTTTTATCTTGCCCAACCACCATTCATCATCCAAGATTTGGATGAGTATGTTTGGTTCATTGGAGGATATTCCAGAGGCACATTGCACCATGTGATTCCATTCATGCAAACTTGGCATAGTTGAGGAAGGGTTGCATGGCTTACATTACATTTGTTGCATCATTAATGGAGAACCTTATTCTTAGGTCCACCTAGGACCCAGGATGGAGGATGTGAACAAGAAGGGAGCTTTAGAACATGAACGCTCTACCATATTAGGGATCCAGAGCATAATTTGTGGCAAGTGAAGGGTCAAACAAAACCCTAGAAGATGTCCCATGAATGATTAATGGCGAGCTAAGGGGTCAAACACCGCATAAAGGAGAAACATCCTCTTCAAGGAGATGGCTAGGTCATATGGAAGACATGAAGGGGTGAGAAATAACCCTAATGGAGAGGTTTCCGCACATTTGGAGGCAAATTTCATTTTTTGCAAGTATTTGGGGTAAGGACACATTGTTTGAAGCATTTTCTGCATATTTAGAGGCCAATGTTTTGTAGAGATGCCATGTGGCATGGTTGACATCATCAAACCCTCCAAATGAAGGGAATTTCCTTATGAAGATGACAAGTGACATTATGAACCCATTTAATGTATTCAAAGGCAAAAGGAGCAAACATCCCATTGCCGCCTTATACACACCTCGGGTAACGTGGAAGAAATCTTCAATCCACTAGATGTGTCCTTGGGGCTAGTCTCGAGTTGAGATAATGTCACTCAACACTCAACTCCTACGTCTAGGCCAACTCCTAGCAAAGCCAAGGGGGTTGGTCCCTAAAAAAATAACTAAGACTAAGTAAACTAAGTACAAAAAGAAATCTAGGAGTTTATTCAAAGCAAGAGCAAGATGACAATTAAATCTAGTAGTATATATAATTCATTCACCATAAAAGATACATTCATTGATAGTATAAGCAAATGAAATATGTTTAACCAAAAATTACTTCAAGATAAAGGAAATACTTAAATTGCAAATGCTTAAAGTAAAATGCTCTTAAAGCAAAAAATGGAAGTAAATTAGACCAGTGCCAAATGTAAAGGTTGTTGAAAGAAATGTGTAATGTTGTTGTCAGAGGATGTGTTGCAATGCTCTTGACAATTTTATTATTAAGATGAGTTCTTAAGTTCATGGGTTTATTGTGAAATGGTTTTGATGAATTGCAAGACCACTTTATAAGTGCAAAGTATGTGCAAGTGATTGCAATAAAAGAGATCTAATCTAAGTTTGGCATGTTATCCCCTAGTCTAGGAATAACTAAGGAGATCGTGTCTCGAGGCCCACAGGTTCCAAACATGGAGTGCCGAGAGTTGGACGACCTAACCATAGCCCCGAAGGGCCCCTCTTTTCTTCAAGTACAGTCCACATATCGCCGGCAGCAACGTCCATCACACTGGCCTGGTCCTTAAGTAGCAATGGGTCTTGCTCCATGAGGTAATGAGTCTGGGTATCATGGTATGTATCACTCTGATATTTGAATCAATTGAACATGTTGTATTGAATCCTTCTTCATTTCATGACGTTTGCTTGGAAATTATGCTCTTTGCCTTGTTTAAACCTAGGAGGGTGACACGGTGCCCTAGCAAGTTGATTTCCCTTTAGGATGGGTTGCTACTGGGTGGATCTTTGAAGAGTCATCGTCTGTTCCCTCCATACTTACCACTTTCCATCTTTATTCCTTCCATCTCCCCATCTTTTGGGCATTAGGATAGGCTACACTAGGAAGGGTTATACCTTACCTTGTGGGAAGAAGGGGCTAAGAGCCCAGAGGGTAAAAGTAGCTTGCAAGAGCTAAAATCCATTTTGAAACCTTCGAGATGCTTTGCCCAAGGATCCTTGAGAAAGCAGTTAAAAGATTCTCCGTAAGAAAAGGGGACCCACAAGATAACATGAACACTCAAGGTATTAGTTGATGGATAGGAGGTCTCATCACAAGTCGATCTATTATGACCATGAATATGTAGCAGTATGACATTACCATCTATCTGGTCACCAAGACAGGGTAATGGCTCTTGCTTGCGTAGCCAAGAGAAAGGGGTCGCATCACGAGCCAACCTTCTCATTTCCACTGAGCTACCACTATTGACCACAGCTGGATAATACATGCACAAGTACTCTGACAGACCGTCCTTACCGGACCTTCGAGGTCTGCCCAGGGATGATCAATCCCCTAGGATATAAAATCCTAACGGAGCTACTCGTTGTTAATCAAGATAGCATAGTATCATCAACATCACTCCCCCTTTCGAGGGAGGTCCTTTCGGACTACACCAAGCTTGTCTCGGAAGTACTCAAACTTCACATGAGACAAAGGCTTGGTCAACACATCTGCAACCTGCTCATTTGTGCCAACATATTGGAGCTTTATAGCTCCCCTCTGCACCATATCACGAATGTAGTCGCACCGGATCTCTATGTGCTTCGACTTATCATGGAACACTGGGTTCTCTGTCATCTTTATACAACTCTGGTTATCACATAGAATCACGGTGGCTTCCATCTCCAGATCGAACAGACCTGTCAACAACTTCTGAAGCCATATGGCTTCACAACTGGCGGAACATGCTGCAATGTACTCCGCTACTGTCATGCTAAGAGAAATATTGGATTGCTTCCTGCTTTTCCATGAAGTCATGGCTAACCCCAAGTTGAAACAACATCCTGAAGTGCTCTTTCTATCTGAAGCACTTCCAGCCCAATCTGAATCAGTATAACCATACAGTCTGAAGTCATGATCTCCAATATAACAGAGACCATAATCCAACGTACCCTTAAGGTATCTCATCACATGCTTTGCAGCTACAAGGTGAACACGTCTGGGCTCCACCAGATACTAACTCAAGGTGTTCACAGCAAAGCATATATATGGCTTGGTATTCGTCAGATACATGAACAACCCAATAATTTGTCTGTATAGAGTAGCATCAACCAACTCTGACGAAGTATCAACCAAGAGCTTCAAATTCGTTTCCATGGGTGTGGTCGTGGCTTTACATTCCAACATGTCAAATCCCTTCAGTATTTCAACTACATACTTCCCTTGGTTAAGGAAGAYCTTCTTTGGGCTCTGCCAAACTTCAAGACCTAAGAAATAATGCATCRGGCCTAGGTCTTTCATCTCAAATTCTGCAGYGGGCTTCTTCTTACAATCTGTGATGAGTTTTTCTTCTCTAGTCAAGAATAAATCATCCACATATAGTAGCAATATAACTAACTCMTCATTCATAACCTTGAAGTAAAGGTTAGGATCAGCTTTACTCTTGGTAAAGCCCAAGCTTGTCAGGAAACTATCAATTCTGCCATACCAAATATCCACATAACCAGATACTAACTCAAGGTGTTCACAGCAAAGCATATATATGGCTTGGTATTCGTCAGATACATGAACGAACCAATAATTTGTCTGTATAGAGTAGCATCAACCAACTCTGACGAAGTATCAACCAAGAGCTTCAAATTCGTTTCCATGGGTGTGGTCGTGGCTTTACATTCCAACATGTCAAATCCCTTCAGTATTTCAACTACATACTTCCCTTGGTTAAGGAAGACCTTCTTTGGGCTCTGCCAAACTTCAAGACCTAAGAAATAATGCATCAGGCCTAGGTCTTTCATCTCAAATTCTGCAGCGGGCTTCTTCTTACAATCTGTGATGAGTTTTTCTTCTCTAGTCAAGAATAAATCATCCACATATAGTAGCAATATAACTAACTCATCATTCATAACCTCGAAGTAAAGGTTAGGATCAGCTTTACTCTTGGTAAAGCCCAAGCTTGTCAGGAAACTATCAATTCTGCCATACCAAGCTCTAGGAGCTTGCTTCAACCCGTACAGAGCTTTCTTAAACCTGCAGACATGAGTCTTTCATCTTCAACTTCAAACCCTTGTGGTTGTTCTATATACACTTCTTCAATAACACCATTTAAGAAAGTTGTTTTCACATCTATTTGGTGCAACTTCCACTTCATTTTGGCTGTAAGAGCTATGATGGTTCTGATAGAAGTGTATCTGGCTACACGAGCAATTGTTTCTTCATATTCAATACCTTCCTTTTGAGAAAATCCATGAGCCACAAATCCTGCCTTATGTTTTTCAATACTTTCGTCTGTTGCATGTTTTATTTTGTATATCCAGTTGGAAGATACCATATCTTTGTTCTTTGGTTTGGGAACTACTTCCCATACATCATTCTTCATAATGGACTGGTATTCTCCTGTCATGGCGTCCATCCATTCTTTCTTATGAACGGCTTCCTCAAAGCAAGTAGGTTCCTTTTCTACGAGATCACACATCAAGGCCATATAGCTGGAGAATGGCTTAGGCTTCTTGCTTTGTCTCATGGTTCCTTCTGGGGCACCATATTTTTATGCGTCCTGGATGAGTTCTCTAGCCCAAGCTTGCTTTCTCTTGTGATAGATAGTCATACGAGGAGGTTCTTGAGATTCTACCATATCATGATCTTCTGGAATCTCATCATCATGGGTAACTGCAACTTCCTTTACGGGTTCTGCAACTCTAGGAGCTACAAGTTCTTCATATACTTCTTCAAGCTGGCATTTTCTTGATCTCTTGAGTGTTGCATCTTCATCAAAGGTTACATCTTTGTTGATCTCAATATGATGGTATCCTGGTATGTAGATTTGGAAGGCCTTAGAGACCTCACAGTACCCAACAAATATTCCCTTCTTTCCTAAAGGATCCAACTTAGTTCTCTTTTGTTTCAGAATGTGTACAAATATTGGACAACCAAATATTTTGAGATTACTTCTCGCTTCTTTCCGGTGAACATTTCTTCGGGGGTTTTGAATCCAAGTGCACTATGGGATAATTTGTTTTGGACATATACTATTGTTCTTGATGCTTCATCCAATAAGTGCATTGGAAGATCTTGATCATGAATCATAATCTTTATTGCTTCCATAATTGTTCTATTCTTTCTTTCTGCTACACCATTTTGTTGAGAATTATAGCGAGTGGTGAGCTCCCTCTTAATCCCGACATCTGTGCAAAAGTTTCCAAATTCTTTTGAAGTGTACTCTCCTCCATTGTCTGACCTGAGTATCTTGATTTTTCTTTCGGAGAGATTTTCTACCAAGGCTTTGAATTCCTTGAACTTTCCAAGTACTTCATCTTTTGACTTCAAGAAATAAACCCAAGTCTTACAAGAGTAATCATCAATAAAAGATACATAGTATACATACCTGCTTAGAGAGGTTGATGGCATTGGACCGCATACATCTGAGTGGACGAGTTCCAAAATTCATTCTACTTTACTGTCACTCTTTGGAAAAGGATTCTTTGTGCTCTTTCGTTGTGCACATCCATTGCATACAACTTAATGATCAACCTTTAGTTTTGGTAAACCTGTAACTACCTTGCTCACATAAGGTGAGGCTTTGTAGTTGATGTGAGCTACCCTTCTATGCCAAAGTTCACAAGGACTTTCAGTAGAGTGAGTCAAGGCTACATCTGACTGACCTTTTAACTTGTATAAACCACCTTCTTCTATTCCAATTACAATTGCATCTTCTATAGTTTTTTCTTTAGACCACATAAGAACTTCACCATCTACGAATGCAACCCCGAAACCTTTCTTATCTAGAGCTGAAATAGAAAGTAAGTTCTTTTTCAAACCTGGTACATAGAATACATCCTTCATTCTCATCGGAGTTCCTGAATCAAGTTTGTAGGTGGCTTCTCCCAATGCTTTGATTGGGTACTAATAATCATCTCCAAGTGAAACTTTATGGGGGGAGTCCTTCTCTATAAGGCTGGAGAGAGTGTTCCTCTGACCTGTCACGTGCCTAGAGGCACCACTATCTATGAGCCAAGTATCCTCTCCAAGTGTCACAGATCCTGAGAGAGTGGAAAACAAAACATATTCTTCAATCTATTCTTTAGCTAACTTCTTGGGTGGCTTATCGTCTTCAGTTGCATGGGCATGATGTGTTTTGTTATTTCTCCTCTTGTATTCTTCCCTTCTGGCAAGACAATTCTTAGCAATGTGTCCCATCTTATCACAATGATAACACTGGTAGGAGGAGAAATCTTTTCCCTTTCTTTGACCCTTATGATATTTCTGGAATCTCTTTGGAGAGTGAGATTCTTTATGAAAGTGAGTCTTTTGAAAATGAGACTTTCCCTTTCCACCCTTAGCATGAGTAGTGTTATCCCCCAGCTTAGGGATAACTAAGGAGATTACGTCTCGAGGCCCACAAGTCCTAGACATGGAGTACCGAGAGACAGATCGACTTAGGCATGGCCCTGGAGGGCCCATCTTTTCATTCTTCAGCGCCTCCACTTTGTCAACAGCAGCAGCATCCATCACCTCGACCTGGTCCTGTAGCAGAGATGGATCTTGCTCCATGAGGTAATGAGTTCGGGTATCATGGTATGTGTCACTCTGATCCTCAAAACCTTTGAATATGTGCATTCAATTCTTTTTTTCTTCTAGCGGGTGCTTGGATCTTATACCTCTGCACTTGACCATACCTGGGGGAAATGACAGGATGCCCTAGTACGCTGGTACCCATAGGGTTTGAGTTGCCACTGGGGGTATTCATGAAAGGCCATCGTTCGCTCCCACCATACTTACCACTTTTCATCTCTTTCTCGCTCATCCATCCCATTACACTGGTCCGGGCATTGGTTTGGCCAAATATTTAAGGGTTGTACCTTACCTTGTGGGAAGAAGGGGCTAAAGGCCTAGGGGGTGAAAGTAGCTGGCAAAAGACAAAAGCCAAAGAGTGAAAACCTTGAGATGATTCGCCCAAGGATCCCCAAGGAAGCAATAAAAAGCTTCTCAACAAGAAACAGAGGGACCCATAAAAATAATAAAACAAGACCTAGTTAGAGGATAGGGGGTCTCATCACGAGCCAACCTATTAGGTCCATGGGCATGTAGCGGTATGACACTACCAACAGCTGGTCACCATGCCAGGGTAGTGTCTCTTGGTGGCATAGCCAAGAGAAAGGGGGTCTCATCACGAGCCAGCCTTCTCATTTCCGTGAAACGCTTGTGGGTAACATTGCCACAACTGGTCACCACGCCAGGGCAATGTCCCCTAACTAGTTTCTTGAAAGAAAAAACAATAAGAATAAAGACAAAAGGCATAAATGGGCATGGAAGCATTTGCATCCATGACAGGTGCGGCTCACCCTCTACAGAGGCACCCATAGGTAAGCCATGCATTTCCCTGCTATCACTGCACCCCTTGCCCAGACATCCCTTACCACCTTGTCCACTCACATGGCCTAGGCTTAACTTCTCCCGGAAACATCCCACATCCAATGAGCATTAGCCCAATAGGACATCCAAGCATTTCCTCCAAATTTGGCTTGTAGATTAGTATAATGTCTTTGAGCACTTGTCCGGGTTAACGGGGCTTTATGCACATGTTTAATAAATTTGATGATTAGATGTGATTGACATTGCTATGATCCCTGTGACTTATAAGCCCATGGAGGGCGTATTCGTTGATGTTATAGGTCCACACCCGATGGCAGGTACCCAGATGGACAAGTACACATGGGGAGATGATTAGTTTGAACCTCCATGGGGCTAAAAGCCCACTAGATGGATGTTGAGACCTCGGCAAGGGGCAGAGACAGATCAGAGGATTGCACCGGAGAAAGAGGAGGACGTTCCACCAGAGGCAGCTTGGCAGACCCATACCCAGGGGGGTTCTGCCCTTTCCATCATGACATAGGCCTGGGAAGTCCCATGACGTCACCCAGGACACCCATGACGTCATCCATTCCTTTTGGAGGTTTTGGGAGGCAGTTGTGTGCCAAGTGGCACGTGTGGCAGGTTCATGAGGCCCAAGAAGACCTAACGTTTTGCTCCAGGAGGCCAATGTGGCCCTAAAAGGGCCTAACGTTGCCCTAAAAGGGCCTAACGTCACCCTAAAAGGGCATGACGTCATCATTTATGCTTGATTTAGGGTTTTAATTGTGACAATTAATGTAAAACAATATTTTTGATGTAAACTGGCCATGTCAGCCTTTTTTGACCTAAAGTGTAATTAAAGGTCAATGCTATTGTATAATAGAGAGTCTAAACTCTCGTTTTAGGATCATCTTTCACTCACACTTGTGTGAGGTCTGAAATTTGCGCCCTCACTAGGGTTTTTGGACTGAAATTTAGTGCGCACTTGTTCAAGGAGGACTATTTTTGGTGATTTTGGCATTTTTCTTGGTGGAAAATCTACAACTAGGTAATGTGCTAGATTATGCTTGGTGAATGTGAGTAAAATTCTGCAATTCTTCCTTTACTTGAATGGTTATGGTGTTTTTACTTTGCATTTTGCTATTGCTTATGAAATTGCTAGCCTAAAACCTAGGGATCAAGCACATGTTATTGTCTTTGTTTCTAATTTGCTATCCACCTACTAGATTGTGCCAAGGAGCCATTTTATTGAAGCCATTGCTAGGGCCTTGCCATTGCAACACCCTAGCATTTGTTACTTCATCCTAGCTGATTTTACTTTATCATTGAGTTAAAGGAGGAAAATCTACTAAAGCCTAGGGTTACCTACACCTTAGTAGTCGTTTTCCCCTAGGGTTTGATGGTTGAAGCCTTGGCTTACCAACACTTCATCCATCAACTCCTCTTGTCTTTGGCTCTCCCAATATCATCTTGCTCCTTCAATTTTTGCAGCCACTTGTTGACTCCATTTGCCCTAAGAAAGCACTAGTCTAAGATCTCTCTCTCTCTCTTGAGTGTTTTGCTCACAGCCTTCAAACATCTAAATCTTTGAACAAACTACTAACACCTTCTAACCCTAGATTAGATTGATCTATTAACCTTATTGCCGCTATTATTCAAGTAAGCTACAGCCACATTTTGCAGCATTTAAAACTTCTCAAAGCAATTGAAAAGATTGACTAATGCATAGCCTTATTTGCTTCTGATGAATGTTGGTGTTATGACATTGATGATTAATCATTCCTGCTCATTTTGAAGCTTTTCTAAGGCATTAATTGTGAAGTATTGTCTTGTAATTATTGCCGCTACACATCTTTGTTTACTTGATCAATACATTAGTCAACTGCTTTTATTGAGAAAGTCTCTGGTTATATGAAGTACTAACCAGCAAGTACTCTTGCAAGTATAGTTTTATGTTGCTTTGTTCCGGGCATGTACACTTCTGGTTTATTATCTCTTTATTGGTTGTTTAACCGAACTTTCTGATTGGTGGTGACTTGTGAGAGGGAACCTTTTTACTTGGCCTTTATCCTTCGCCTTCTCAAAACCCCAGATCACCGAGGACGTCTCCCCTGGGCCTACCACCCTAAATAGAAAGAGACATCCTATTTAGGTGACAGTGATAGGATAGTCTCTCGTTACGCCAATTTGTCTTCATTTGTCTTTCCCTTCTATCAAAGTACAAATTGTGCGATAACAAGAAGCTAGGGCTTGATCTTCATCTTTTAATAGAACGGCTTCTTGGTTAGCCACTCTTGCTTCTTCTTGAACACATTCTTCCCATAAACTGTCAAATTGGAGTTTCTCTTTTCTTGCACAAATAGTTTGGATGAAGGCATCCCAAGGTCTTGTCAGACCATTAAGAGTTTTCATCACGAGTTCATCTTCATCTAAGTTGTCTCCAATTGCTTCTAATTGTTCCTTGAATTGAGAAACCCTAGAGAAATAGTCTTGAACTGTTTCTCCTTTTTGCATCTTTGTATTCTTGAGTTGGGTTCTCAAGTTCATCTTCTGGTTGATGTTCCTTCCTTCATACATTCTGGTTAGGGCATCAAACATATCTTTTGGAGTATTCTTAGAAGACACTTGAGGGATCAAGTGGTCTTTAATGGAATCTGCAATTATTCTTTTAGCCTTAATCATATCCTTCTTGTACTTCTCTTTGGCTGCATTTTCTTCGGGCTCTGGTACATTTTCTTTTATGAATTTTGCAAGGTCATTCTCTTCAAGAATGAGTCCAATTTCGTACTTCCAGGCATGGAAATTTTCCACACCTTCTAACCTGTCAACAAGCTTGGTGCTTGCAGACATCTTGACCTGGAGCTAAGAAAATGACCAGAAAATGAAA
>SNQJ01S0134277.1:0-23893 GCA_010110895.2 Picea sitchensis
AAATGTATCAGAGATGCAACCATAAACACATAGATACATTAATACACAATTTTCTATTAATGAGCGAAAATGTACAAAGACTGTAAAAATACAGAGTGAAAGACTCGCTAGAATGGTGGCAGCTTATCTCTGAGAAGAGATGTGTCCGCTACTCGCATTCACAAGAAGATTATTTTACAATGAGGCTCAAAAGGCCTTTTTATCATATAGAAAATCCAAAACCCTAACCCCAAAAGATGAAAATCCAACAGTTTTGTGGACCCCGTTTTGGGAAGTTTGGTGTATCAACTTCCTGGGGGTGTAACTTTGTCATACAATCTCTGTTTGGGGTGCACGATAGCTTGTTGGAAAGGTGCCATAGAGGAGATT
Source organism: Picea sitchensis (assembly GCA_010110895.2). Lineage (NCBI taxonomy): Eukaryota > Viridiplantae > Streptophyta > Pinopsida > Pinales > Pinaceae > Picea > Picea sitchensis. The sequence goes on from SNQJ01S0134277.1 coordinate 370, forward strand.
CATTTTGGGGGATCAATCATAGCCTTTGGTTAAAATTGAGAAGGTTGATCCCAAAAAACCTTCATTTAGGCCCTCAAAATGGCCCTAGAAGTTAAAAATTGCTAAAAATAGTAAATTGCCAAAATTGTGAGAAAATTGTTTTGAGCCAGTTGGAAGAGGTGGGTGGCCACCGATATCCACATGGATCAATCCTCCCTCCTTAGGAAGCAATGATATACATTGCGTTGAGTTCAAGAGGGAGGAGGGGAAAGCGGTCGAATCTTGGTGCGCTGCTTTCGTTGCTGGAGACGTTGCGTTGTGGAAGGTTGGCATGAACCTGTTGCTAGTGGGGTTGAATCTGCTCAACTGGTTGGGCTACATGAGATGTCTAGGTGCAGAAGGAATATTTGCGCTTTGCTGCATTATTTTCAACCTTCTTCTATTGGATAGAAGGTGCTTGGGTTGAGGTTGTATTGGTTGCAGTATCCTTTTGTTCACCTTTTGAACAGATTGGGAAGAAGCTTAATTTTGTAGTATGAGATACTACCTTGCAGCATTGTTTAGGTGGGACAGTAGTTGGAACTACCTCTGGTATCCTGTAGAGATGATCCTCCAAAGTAACAATGACACTACGGGGTCTAGACTCATATATAACATGGCGCTTCCACATATATCGTTGGCCCAAGAGAACATCACAAACATTCAGTGGGGCAACATCACATAATACCTCATCCTTGAAGATTTGGATGTCGTATGACAATCGACACTACTGGATGACATGAAGATCTCGTCCCTGGCGAAGCCACCCAATGTTGTATGGTTGCGGGTGTGGTGTTGTCGACAATCCCAACTATTTGACTACCTTTTCTAAGATGAGGTTCTTCTAGCTTCTGCTATCAACAATAAAATGCAGCAGGGTCCCCTTCACCCACATCTATGAATTAAAAAGGATCTCCCCCTCTTTAGGATCTGTAGGTTATTCTGGTTGAATTGTTGTGGTCGCGACAACACAGTGGGGTGTGTGTCGATAATTTGTCTTCTATCAATATTTTTTGAATCATATTATGAATCAGGGTCCAGCTCCTTGTCTTTGATCTTGGCCACCAATGACTATTTTGAGCGACATTCGTCGGTTTTATGCTAGGGGATTTTTTGGAAATCGCACCATTTTCCGGTGTCCTTCGTCTTTCCATGACCCTTCTTTTCCTGGGGCTTGGAATAGTTTTAAAGAGACTGTTTGTTAGGGGCATATTTATCATATTTTCGTTGTTTCATATTTGTAGACCCAAACTCCCTTTTTTTCTGGTGCTTAAATGTCTGCTCGATTTTAACAACATATCAATAAGCAGCACCGAGTGATGAGATGTCCAGAAAATCCATTTCAATTTGGATGTATTTGTGTAGAGCTCCACGGTATTTCAAAACTAAATGTCATTTGGAGTCTTTGATACCTAGATTGGTATGGAAGGTATGGAACATATTGGTGAACTCTGGAACTTATTGGCCCCTCTCTTGCCACAGTTTGGTCCATCTCATATGTTGGTCTTCATAGTTTCCAGCAGGATAATACTGTTCCTTTACCGCATCCACAAAAAAATTCCAAGTGGGCTCGAACCCATATATTCCAGACTCCTCTGTGGAAATTTTATCCCAGTAAGTTTCCCACCAATTTTTGACATGGGGGAGAGCCTTAAGGAGTGAGAATCTGATCTTTTCCCCGTCGGAGAAATTATGAAGAGAGAAATAACCTTCTAGCAGATTTAACCATTTTTCTAAGGCATTTGCATCTATCTGTCCTTCAAATATGGGAATATCAAAATTAAATTGTACCTTGAAAGGTGAGGTGCCTCCAAAGTGGTCACTTGATGAATACATGCCTTTTTTTATCGACAGGCGTTGAAGGATGTGGGAAAAATTCTCCATCATTTCATCCCTCTGTCGCGTGAGAGCTTGCTCAAGCAACAAATTAATAAAATTGTTTGCTCTGTCATTTTTATTTTCTTCTGCCATGGAGGGTTTATTAGGCATGTGAGAGAGATTTTGTTCAAGAGAGACAAGCTCGAGACCCAACTTGCTATACTTGGACCTCATCGGGGACATGCACTGGAAAATGATCAAGAGCATCTTGCTCTGATTCCACTAATCTGGATTATTTTAGGCACGAAATGAGAGCAGAGATATAATAAAGAAATGTACAAAGATATCTAGGATATCCAATAATATAATAGAAATGTATTAGAGATGCAATCATAAACACAGAGATACAATAATACACAATTTTCTATTAATGAGCAAAAATGTACAAAGGCTGTAAAAATATAGAGTGAAAGACTCGCTAGAATGGTGGCATCTTATCTCTGAGAAGGGATGTGTCCACTACTCGCATTCAAAAGAAGATGATTTTACAATGAGCCTTCAAAGGCATTTTTATCATAAAGAAAATCCAAAACCCTAACCCCGGAAGATGAATAGCCAATCGTTTTGTGGGCCCCGTTTTGGGTAGTTTGGTTTATCAACTTTCCGAGGGCATAACTTTGGCATACGATCTCCATTTGGGGTGCACAATAGCTCGTTGGAAAGGTATCATCAAGGAGATCCATTTTGGGGGCTCAATCAAAGCCTTTGGTCATCAATGAGAAGTTATATCCCAAAAAACCTTCATTTAGGCCCTCAAAATGGCCCCGGAAGTTAAAAACTGCTAAAAATAGTAAATTGCCAAAATTGTCAGAAAATTTTGTTGAGCCAGTTGGAAGAGGTGGGTGGCCACCAATATCCACCTAGATCAATAATACATCATTAGGAAGCAATGGTATCCATTGCATTGAGTTCACGAGGGAGAGGGGAAAGTGATGGAATCTTGGTGTGTTGTTTGCCTTGCTGGAGATGTTGTGTTCTGGAAGGCTTTCATGAACCTGTTGTTGGCGGGGTTGAATCTGTTCAACCAATCGGGCTACATGAGATGTTTGGGTGAAAAATGAATCTTTTTTCTTTGTTGCATTCTTGTCTACCTTCTTCTCTTGGATAGAAGGTGCTTGGGCTGAGGCTGTAGTGGTTGCAGTATCCTTCTGTTCACCTTTTGAACAGATTGTGAAGAAGCTGAATTTTGTAGTATGAGATACTACCTTGTGGCATTGTTTAGGTGGGAAAGTAGTTGGAACTACCTCTAGTATCCTGTAAAGATGACCCCCCAGAGAAACAATGACACTATAGGGTCGAGACTCATAAATAGCATGGTGCTTCCACATATATGGTTGGCCCAAGGGAACATCACAAACATTCAACGGGAAAACATCACATAATACCTCATCCTTGAAGGGTTGGATGTCGTATGACAATCGACACTGTTGGATGACTTGAAGAACTCGTCCTTAGTGAATCCACCCGATATTGTATGGTAGTGGGTGTGGTATTGTCGACAATCCCAACTGTTTGACAACCTTTCTTGAGATGAGGTTCTTCTGGCTTCTGCTATCAACAATAAAATGCAGCGGGGTCCCCTTCACCCACATTTATGAATGAAAAAGGCACTCCCCCTCTTCAGGATCTGTGGGTTCTTATGGTTGAATTGATGCGGTCGTGACAATAATAGTGGGGTTTGCGTTGATGATCTATATTCTATCAATATTTTCTTAATCAGATTATGAATCAGGGTTCAGCTCCTTGTCTTTGATATCGACCACCAATGACTGTTTTGAACGACATTCATCGGGTTGTGCCAGGGGATTTTGTGGAAATCACACCATTTTATGGTGTCCTTCATCTTTCCGTGACCCTTCTTTTCCTGTGGCTTAGACTGGTTTTCAGGAGACTGTTTGTTAGGGTCATCTTTATCATACTTTGGTTATTGCATATTTGCAAACCTGAAATCCGGTTCGTTCTGGTGCTTAAATTTCTTCTTGATTTTAACAACATATCGATAAGCAGCACCGAGTGATGAGATGTACAGAAAATCCATTTCAGTTTGGATGTATCTGTGTAGAGCCCCATAATATTTCAGAACCAAATGTCGTTCAAAGTCTTTGATACCTAGATTGGTGCGCAAGGTAAGGGAGGTATTGGTGAACTCTGGAACTTCTTGGCCCCTCTCTTGCCGCAGTGTGGTCCATCTCATGTACTGGTCCTCATAGTTTCCAACAGAATAATAATGTTCCTTTACCGCATCCACAAGAAAATCCCAAGTGGGCTCGACCCCATATATTCCAGACTCCTCTGTGGAAATTTTCTCCCAGTAAGTTTCCAAACAATGTTTGACATGGGGGATAAGCTTAAGGAGTGCGAAGGTGATCTTTTCCCTGTCAGAGAAATTATGAAGAGAGAAATAACCTTCTAGGAGATTTAACCATTTTTCTAAGGAATCTGCATCTATGTGTCCTTCAAATATGGGAATATCAAAATTAACTTGTACCTTGAAAGGCGAGGTGCCTCCAAAGTGGACGATTTATGAAGACGTGCCTGTTTTTATCAGTAGGTGTTGAAGAATGTGGGAAAAATTCTCCATCATTTCGTCCCTTTGTCACGTGAGAGCTCTGTCATTTTTATTTTCTTCCACCATGGAGGGTTTCTTGGGAATGCGAGAGAGATTGTATTCAAGAGAGACAAGCTCGAGACCCAACTTTCTATACTCAGACCTCGTCGAGGACATGCACTGGAAAACGATCAAGAGCAGCATACTCTGATTCCACTGATCCAGATTATTTTAGGCATGAAATGAGAGTAGAGATATAATAAAGAAATGTACAGAGATATATCAAATATCAAATAATATAACAGAAATGTATCAGAGATGCAACCATAAACACAAAGATACAGTAATACACAATTTTCTATTAATGAGCAAAAATGTACAAAGACTGTAAAAATACAGAGTGAAAGACTAGCTAGAATGGTGACAACTTATCTCTGAGAAGAGATGTGTTCCCTACTCGCATTCACAAGAAGATTATTTTACAATGATTCTCCAAAGGCCTTTTTATCATAAATAAAATACAAAACCATAACCCTGAAAGATGAAAAGCCAACAGTTTTGTGGACCCCGTTTGGGTAGTTTGGTGTATCAACTTCCCGGGGCCATAACTTTGGCATACGATCTCCGTTTAGGGCGCACGATAGCTCGTTGGAAAGGTTTCATCGAGGAGATTCATTTTGGGGGCTCAATTAGAGCCTCCATATTTAATTTAGAATATCAATCCCAAAAAAACCTTCATTTAGGCCCTCAAAATGGCCCCAGAAGTTAAAAACTGCTAAAAATAGTAAATTGCCAAAATTGTCAAAAAAATGTTTTGAGCCAATTGGAAGAGGTGGGTGTACACTGGTATCCACCTGGATAACACCCATTTATAGTGTAATCAAACTTTCAAAAAGGCAGGTTCACATGTCAATGCAAGAAGAAGAGCACAATGGTGAATACTTCAAGTGTTTTCTTTAGTTATGTAATCTTCGTTAAGGATGCCAAGTAATGTTTGTAGAGGCTATCGGTCCAACACTGTATGCATACTATAGTAAATTATTGAATGTCATATATCTTACAATGAATTCATTTCTAGAAATGACTATCAGAAAAAGGAAGTTCATGCTTTTGAATTACAAGAAAGAGAATAACATGCAAAGTTCCTTGGTTGTGCACTTTGTCTTATGGTAAAGTGAAATCGAATTCTTTCCAGAAAGAATGAACATGGTTTTTTGTTTGCAAGAGGAAAGGAAACTCCAAGGAAACATATCATGGAGTTAACTTGCACTTTTATACCATTTTTGGAATGCTTGAATTGAGATTAACATGGAATGTCATTTTTCATTGACATAATACATCTATAAATAGATTATCTTGGCCTTTGGGTTCATCTTCTGAGAGGTCTCTTGGGATCTCGATGATGGTTTGTTTCATATTCCTTCAATCGAGTAACCCTAATGGATTACATTTCCAAAATTTTGAACATCTATTGAGCACAATTGTGAAAGCACACCATGGTGTACCATTTTGAGTAATTTCTTCATGTTGGTATATATTATCACTTTAGGGGACTTCCCTTGGATACCTCTAAGTTAAATTTCCTTTCCTTATGAGGAGAATCTCATGAAAATCTCATGAAAATTAAAAACCACTATTCCTAATGTGATCCAGATGGATTTTGATGGCCTCCCACCTATTCCAACTAGCTCATTTTGGCAGCTTTCCAGTTTGGCAGTTTTTTTCTAGTTTTCGGGTCCTCGACTTCCGGGCCCTTTTGAGGCCCTAAACAAAAATTTTAGGGCTCTCCACAGTTGGAATATTGAATTTTATAATGTAAACATATGTATTCCTCGGATATACCTTTCCAACGGGACATCGTGCGCCTAAAACGAAGATCGTATGCAAAAGTTACGATCCCGGGAAGTTGATGTACTAACTTACCCCAATGGGGCCCACATGACTTTTGGCGCTTCATCTCCTAGCGTTAGGTTTTTGGATGTCTAGGGTTTTGGAATTCTCGTTTATTTTAAAAATTCTTGGAGAGCCTCATTGTAATCATCTTCTTCCGAATGAGCGCAACTATCACATCTCTTCTTAGAGATTAGTTGCCACCATTCTAGCAAGCTTGTTTTTCAGTTGCTTTTTACAGTTTCAACACATTTTTATATTGAATAGAAACTGGTTTTAATGTATCTCTGTTATTTTATCTATGTTATCCTTGTGTTTTTGTGTTAAGAATAATAATAATCTGTATTCATTTCTTTTTGCTCATAAAATCTGGATCAATGGTATAATATCGGTCTACTCCTTGTCATTCTTAATGCATGTCCTCGACGAGGTCAGGGTACAAAGAATTTAGTCTCGAGCTTATTTCTATTGAGGAAAAAATATCTCATGCACCTAAGAAACCTCTCATGGAGGGATAAAATAAAGATGACAAGACAGGATATCCTTTCAAAATGTTTCTCGAGGAAGCCCTCATGCAACAGAGGAATGAGATGATGGATAGTTTTGTGCAAATCCTTCGGCAACTACCAACATGCGATGCATCTTCCTCGAGCGGAGACGCCTCCCCCTTCAAGGTACAAATAAACTTTTATATTCCCATATTTGAAGGTCAGATAGACGCAGATGTTGTAGAAAAATGGTTGGATCTGCAAAAAAGGTATTTTTCTATCCATAACTTTTCGAACACGAAAATTATTACGTTTGCGCTCCTCAAAGTCATTCCCCATGTCAAATATTGGTGGGATACTTTCTGTGAGAAAAAGGAAATAGAGGAACCCTCATCATTTAGAGTCATGTTCACCTCGGAGTCCTTTAGCGATGCTATCAAGTAGAAATACTACAATGTCGGAAGTTATGATGACCTATATACAAAATGGACTACACTGCAGCAGGAAGGAGACCTAGGAGTGCCAAAGTTCTAAAATATCTTCAATACCTTGCACACAAATATGGGTATCAAATATTCTGAGTGACTTCTGGTGCTCAAGTATCATGGTGGTCTTCATAGATACATCCAGGCCAAAATGGAGTTTTTGAACATCTCATCCTTGGGCGCAGCCTATCGATATGCCATCAAAATCGAGCAAAAGCTTAAACAAAAGACACGACAATTTAGGCCTGGGAACCCCTCACATAAAAAGAAAGTAAAGGGCAGCCCCAACCCATAGAACAAAGGACAAAGAAAAGACAGAAAACCTCAGGACAACCAGTATAGGCCGCAAGCAAAGAAGGACACCATAAAGATAAAGAAATATATCGAGAAGTGGTGTGACTTCCATAAGAGCCCCTGGCATAACACTGCTAATTTTCGCTCAAAGCAATCGTTGGTGGCTGAGGTGAAATCCTATGAATCATATGTGGGTTTTGAATCTGATTCAAAACCAGAAAGGGGGAGACAGATCATTGACGCGGAACCTAATGCCACTGTTTCTACCACCAAGGTCCAACCCAGTGAACCAGACGAGCCAGAAGAAGGCGAGCACCTCTTTCATTCAAAGATGTGGGTAAAAGGCACCCCATTGAACTTTATTGTTGATAGCGGTAGACAGAAGAAACTCATCTCAGAAGAGGTCGTCAAGTGGCTAGCCCTGTCGACAACTCCGCACCCACAACCCTACACCATTTCATGGCTCCACCAAGGAAGTGATCTCCGCGTCAGCCAACAGTGTCGCGTGTCATATGGCATCAAGACATTCAAATATGAGGTCTTGTGTGATGTTTCTCCGCTCGAAGTTTGTAATTTTCTTTTGATCCAACCTTATTTATGGAACTGTCATGTTGTATATGAGTCTAGGCCTCGCAGTGTTATTATTACTTTGAACAGGAAATTGTACAGGATACTCGAGGCAATCCCACCTAGTGTTATTTCCTTGATCTCTTCCAAGAAATGCAGGAAGATCTTCTCTTAGACTCAGAATTTTTTCTTCTTCATGATTTGTTTTTAGAGTGAGAGAAAGATTGCAACCACATCTAGGGCCTCCACAACTGACCTCTCCACACAGCAGAATTAAGTGGACAAGGTCATGGAAGAATACAAAGATATCTTCTCCTCACCTACCGAGGTACCTCTGCACTGTCAGGTCAAGCATCCCATCGATATGACCCCCAGTGCACTGCTTCCCAATAGGCCATTCTATCATCGTTGTCTATTAGAGAATGAGGATATCAAGCGATAGATCCAATAACTGCTCCATAAGGGGCACATCCATCCCATATCATTGCCCTGTGGGAGCCCAATCGTGTTGGTGCAGAATAAAGACGGGACCTAGTGACTCTGCATTGATTACCGATCCCTAAATAAAATCACAGTCAAGAACCGATACCCGGTTCCCCGAATCAACAATCTCCTTGATCAACTCAAGGGGGGGAAATGTTTTAGTAAGATTGATCTAAATTCTGGCTACCACTAGGTCCCAATAGAACAGAAAGATTTATGGAAGACCTCCTTCAAGTCAAAAGAAGGCCTTTTTTAATGGTTGGTCATGCCCTTTGGTTTGACAAATTCTCTAACTTTCATGAGGATGATGGATGATATCCTGTGACCTTTCACCAATAATTTTGTAGTGATGTATCTGGATGACATCCTCATCTACAACAAGACTTGGGCGGAATGCTTATAGCATATTCAACAGGTTCTACACACCCTGCGGTAGCACAAGCTATATGCCAACTTGGAAAAATTCTCCTTCAGCATGGAAAAGGTCCAGTACCTAGTTTACATCATGGATCAACATGGTGTGCATGTGGATCCAACTAATATATAGGTCATCTGTGACTGGCTAGCCCCAACCACACTCACTGAGCTTCAAAGCTTCTTAGGCCTTGCCAATTTCTACCATAGTTTCATCTTGGGATTCTCGCATATTGCATGGGCCCTTGGCCAAGTAAACAGGGGTGGTGGTAAGGAAAAAATTGTGTGGGGCCTATCCCAGTAGCAAGCATTCGATGATTTAAAGTAGCGCTTGTCCTCAACCCCAGTACTTTAATTATAGGACCTGCAACAACCCTTTAAGATCGATACAAATGCTTCAGACTATGTTGTGGGCACAGTTCTCACTCAACATGACCACCCCATGTCCTATCATAGTGAGACACTATCAGATGTTGTTTGTAAGTACCCTACTTATGACAAAGAAATGTACTCCATTTTGTAATCGTATCGCCAGTGGAGACATTACATTCTTGGGAAGGAGACATTCATCCACACGGATCATAATCCATTGTAGTTCATGAAGACACAAGGAAATTTGCAAAATGACCTCCATAATAAGTGGTACACATACTTGCAACAGTTCCACCTCAACATCAAGTATAAAAAAGGCAGTACCAACTAAGTCACTAATTGCCTCAACCGACCTCCAGTCATGGCACTCACCACAGTGCTAGACTATTACGGCCATGAGACCTCCAAATGGCCCCACCTCTATGAGACAAACCCTGACTTCACCACTACATACTAAACGTTGGGCGTAAACTCAATTGTCGCTAATTTCCATCTTCAAGATGAGCTATTTTGTTTTCTAGGCCATCTCTATGTTCCATCAAGTGAGCAAACGAAGATGATTTTGGAAGCCCACTACATTTTGGTGGCATGACACTTCGGCGTCGAAAAGATAGTGGCAGTGTTGCAGAAACATTTCTACTAGCCGAAACTTCGACAGGATGTCGACAAGTATATTAGGTCCTACACTTCCTGCATTATTACCAAGAAAACCACTAAGAAATAGGGCCTTTACACCCCCTTTCCTACTCTTGACAGGCCATGGGGATCCATATCAATGGCATACATGTCGGTCCTTCCATCCACCAAGAGGGGAAATGATTGTGTTTTTGGAGTTGTTGATCGCTTTTCCAAGATGGCAATCCTAGCCGCCTGCAAGAAGAGCATCACCGCAGAGGCCACCGCCAAGATCTTCTTTGAATGAGTATGGGTCCATTTTGGAATCCCACAAATGATTTTCTCATATCGGGATAGCCTCTGGTCACTGCTTGACACCAAGCTCATCAAATCCACTGTCGTCCACCCCCAGACATATGGCCAAACTGAGGTCTTCAATCGGATAATCGTGCATATCCTACGCATGTACAATTCCAAGAATCCCCACACATGGGATGAGATTCTTCCCTATGTTCAACATAGCTACAATCGATCCCTACATAGCTCAATCGGCCATAGCCCCTTTCAAGTCGGGTTGGGATTCCAATCATTGGGTCCCATGGATGTTGCACTACCTCTTGCGGCCACCCCAGTCGTCTCATCACCTACTCCAAATGAATTTTATAAAGCCTTCCGGTTCATTAAGCGGATCCAGCACATCCACCAATAGGTTTAGGATATTTTACAGAAGTCCAATGCCAAGTACAAGCAGCGCCATGATCAACATTGGGTGTCGGATAAGTGTTAGGTGGGAGACAAAGTGTGGTTGCACTTGCAGAAAGAATGCCTTACAGGGCCCCATCAAAATATTTTCCCACTCAGTTATGGACCTTACACCATCACCAAGGATGTGGGTGACAATTCTTTTGAGCTCAACATTCCCCCTTTCCTTGGCCTGCACCCAGTGTTCAACGTGGATCTCCTTCGGCCATATTTCCCACATTTATTGGACACCTCAAAGATAGTAGAAAAATTGAAACCAATAGAGTTCAACCTTGACTGCATGCAACATGCATCCAGTTATCATATTGTGGACACACAGTTCAAGGTCACTCGCCAGCAAAGGATCCAACTTTATCTAGTTGTCAAAGCAGGGCAGCTCCTGCACCAAGGCAAGTGGCTCACCCAAGGCCAAATTCAGTAGAAATTTCCTCTTATGATGGGGGAACTCAATGCAATGGAAACCATTTCTTCACAATGGGGGAGGATTTATCCATATGGATGTCGGTGAAATCCCACCTATTCCAACTATCTCATTTTGGCAGTTTTCAAGTTTGGCAATTTTTTCTAGTTTTTGGGTCCCCGACTTCTAGGACCGTTTTGAGGCCCTAAACAATGTTTTTAGGGCTCACCATAGTCAAATTGTAGACCAAGTTAGATTCTGACATAATCATGTGCAGTCCTCAGATAGACCTTTCCAACGGGTTGTCGTGCGCCTAAAACGAAGATCGTATGAAAAAGTTATGACCCTGGGAAGTCGATGCACTAACTTACCCCAACGGGACCCACATGCCTTTTTGCGCTTCATATCCCAGGGTTAGGTTTTTGGATGTATAGGGTTTTTTCATTCATGTTTATTGTAAAAATCCTTGGAGAGACTCATTGTAATCATCTTCTTGCGAATGAGTGCAGTCGTCACATCTCTTCTCACAGATAAGCCACCACCATTCTAGCAAGCTTGTTTTCCATTGCATTTTACAGTTTCAACACATTTTCTTATTGAATAGGAACCAATTTTACTGTATCTCTATTATTGTATCTATGCTATCCTTATGTTTCTGTGTTAATAATAATAATAATCTATGTTCATTTTGTTCTAGTCATAAAATCTGGATCACAATGATTGTAAACATTGGACTCCTAATACAACATCAGTGCCACCTATTTTGATTCCAATCATGGGAATATCCAATAAATACTTCCCCATATTCATATTAATACTATGGCACTTCCCTAAAAAAATTATGGTACCTCCATGTGCAATCATTACTTGAAACTATGTTGCTAGAAATACAAAGCAATTGAGAGGTTTCACTAATTTGCAATTAATGAAGTTATGGGTACTACCATAATCAATCAACATTGTTACCTTTTTATTTCTAATATATCCTTCTATCTTGAGGGTTTGTGGAGTATTAATTCCATTCAATGCATGACAAGATATGGTTGGAGTAGTTTATTCTAGTTCTATATCCTATGATGGTTCCAATTCTTGATCTTCTTCTTCTTCATAATATATGTATAATTATTTATTCTCACCACATTTATTCCCTTTATTGTACTTGATATCATAATTGAAACATAGTATCTTTTCTCTTATTTCATCCATTTTTTGAGGTGTCGACCTTGTAGGTTGAGTGAGGCTAGGAGAGGGAGCATGGTGCTCTCTATAGTTGTTGGAGATCACTCTTCTAGTAGCCATATTTTTACTCTCAACTTTCCTTACCATACTAAAATCATGCTCTATGTATTGAGGTTTGAAGAGACGCACCTCATGTTGGATTTTCTCCTTTGAAGTTCCCATAAAGATATCTAACAAGTTATCATGTTGAATGTTCTTTACCTTGAGACTTAGTTCTTGGAATTGATGAATGTGCCATGTAATTAGAAATATTTGTTCAATATTTATCAATTTAATAAAGAATGCATTTATCTTAATATCCACATAATGTGCTATCAATTCATCCATAAAAATGGACCAAGAGATAATAGAATTACTTTTTCTCTCACAAAGTCGTTGATACTAGAAAAATTGATCATTTTCTAAATACAAGGATATAAGACTTACCTTTTTTAAGGTTGGAACTTGGTGTAGATCAAAGAATTTCTCCATATATAGTATCCATGCTATAGGATATTTTCCATCAAATTGTTTCATATCAATCTTTGGAATTAAGTAGTTCCTTGGTGTTGAGTGGAACCCCTGATGATGCAGATCTAGAGGTGATGTATAATCATGATTTTGAGGCTCAATACCTATTTTCTCCACATTTACATGATTTCCTTGTGACCTAATTTCTCCTAGAGATATTCTTTCATCTAGGGTATGTAACAAGGTGGTTGACATGGAATTTTTCAATTCTTCCATCTTGTTTTCCATTTGTTACCTATTTTCACCTATCTTTTTTTTCCATATGTTCTATATTAAATCATTTATCCTTTGTTCCATTTCTTCTTCTTTTTTTAATTTATCAAATCATACTTTTTCACTGACCTATCATTCAATCCATTAATTTCATTATCGAAATTGGATAGTTGGTTCTATATCTCTCATTTTCTTCATGAATCTTGGTTGATATTTCTAGAGATTCAATGGGAGAATTAATTTTCGGAGCACCCTTCTCCACGTGGGACAAAAATGATAATACTCCTATTTTTTTCTCTTTACCACAAATTTTAAATCACCAAAAATAGATATTTCAATCAAAAGTTAAGCCAATTGTAAGTTGTGTACCTTTAAAACCCTAATATTGATATTGTCTTGCTCGTTGACCTTTGTCCTAATGTATCTATGAAATTTTATCCCTTATGAGTATGAAATTTCGTATTATATTACTATGATATATCTTCTCTACAATGTCATAGTTATGATCAAAATTTGATGTGACAAGTGAAAGTTACGGTAACCTTCCCAAAACTTGTTGATTCTTATCCCTTTCCAAATAGAGAACTTGTATCGAATACAATGTGTCCAATATTTCAGATCTGATTTTAACATTTTTGCCTGAAATATTTTGTTTTTTCTTATTTCCAAAGGAAATAATGGCACTCAATTTGTACTTACCAAGATTCAAATGTGTCACTTCTACCAATAAAACATATTTGAGACTAGTTTTAAAACTAGTCAAATAATCCTAATTTCTACAACCTATATCTTAGAAATTAAATCAATTAAAAATATGAAATTATTAACAAATTTTATTCACCATGTCTCCTTGGGATCCTAAAAATTTGACTATCTGAAACTATTCCAAAACAAAGTTATAGAGAAAATTACAAGATGACTCATTTGAAATTGATTTATTGACTAGTCGTAAACCCTAACTTCCATAGGATATATATACTAAAGTGTAATGAACCAATACCTGAAATATTTACAAAATGTACTCCACTATGTCTCCTTAGTATCCTAAAAACGTCTGAAACTTCAACTTCTCTAAAAAAACGTTATAGTTAAAATTCCAAGATGACTCATTTGAAGGTAATTTTAAGACTAACAAAAAACCCTAACTTCCACTGGATATATCTAAAAAAGTAAAATGATATAGAGCCTAAAATGTTAACCAAAAGTATTTCTTTGTCTCCCTAGGATATTGAAATTTTCATTGTCTGAAACTTTGTAGAAATAAAATTATAACGAAAAATCCAAGATAACTCGTTGAGGGAGAAACACCCTAGGATCATAAGCTATGATACCAAACATTATACATCAAATAACCAAAATATCATAAAATGAGAGAGAGAGAGAGAGAGAGAGAGAGAGAGATCCACACCTTAATAAAGAGAGAATACTGAGTGTGAATCCTCTTGGATGGGCCACCATCCTTTTACAATAGAAAAAATGTACAAGATGAGATGATCCTAAACTAGGTCTCCTTGGTATATATATATAGGATACCAAGGGTCCAACTACCATTAAAAGGTCTCGCTGACAATGATAATATAACAATAGAAATACAACAACTAAATATCTATGGTTTTACATGGGACTTTGTGCTTAACATGGGGCTTTTTCTAAAGGCTTAACACTCTTCATATCTTAAATTTTCACACTAAACACTTAATCAACACCACATTTAAGAAATAGGTAAGATGCAAATAACTTATTCCTTCAAATGTGATCATTCAACCATGAATGTATGTATGTATGTATGTATGTATCCTGTTATGCATATGGTTGTACGTAATTATCGATGCACGCAGGTTTGGGGATGTATGGTTGAATCACATTTTGAGGAATGTGGTATAATAAATCAAAGGAATGGTTATAGGTGATATTCCCCACACCTATTATAGAGCCTATGATGATATTCTATGTTGTTGCATATAGTTTACACCAAACAAAATATTAAGGTCTTAGCTAGAAATCCAAGCACATGGGGAATCATGTTGTGGATACCAACTAACAAACAAAGCAAATAAATTCAAGTGTTGTTGAGAATCAAATAGTTGATTAGAATCATGGTAGAAACAATTGATTAATTTAAGGAAAAATCCATGCAATTAGTAATTCAAATGGCCTCCTATAAAGGAAACACATACAAAAATACCATAATAGAATAAGAAGAGATAAAACCACAATCATGTAAGAATTATACACAATATACACATATATTACCCTGGAGAAAAATCAAAGTAAAAACTCCACCATAAAATGCCTATGCTTAATCTTTATATATCCAACATTGAATGTATATTCTTATTCTTTATTTCTCACCAATTACAAAATTTACAATGGTGTTTGTCTCTCTATAACATTAGAAATTACATTCACAAGAATTTAGTCAAAACAACCTCTATTCTCTACCAAAGAACCCCTTCTCAATTATTTTTCTTAGGATTATAGGTAACATTAGCTTTGTTGGGAGTAGTTTTAAGTTCATGCTCTACCAAAGAACCCCTTCTCAATTATTGTTCTTAGGATTATAGGTAACATTAGCTTTGTTGGGAGTAGTTTTAAGTTCATGCGTCCCTATCTCTTTAGCTCCCCAATTGTAGTGCTCTTCCTCTCCCTTTGTCTTTTCTTGGCAATGTTCCAATCAAAGTTCCTTAATTTTGTTTATTTTCTTTAACTTCTTATTTTATGTGCTTAAAATGGTAGCATGGCACTTTTTAGGTGAGTTGTAGTTGGTTAAAATAGAATGAGTCCCTTCACACTATAAAGCACATATTCTTACCTCATCATTAAATTTCATAGCCACAAGCTTCACTTTTATATAAAAACATCTAGTTTTGTCTAGTCTCTTGCATTTAGTTAAGTGATTAACCATTCATTGTCTTACTCCAAATCTATTTAAATTCAACCCTCCTAATTGGGAGTATTTTGATCCCCAAAATATTATTTACAAAGGATATGGAAGCATTAAGCCTCCACTTGTCTCCACAACTCCACTACTCCATCATATATGAATGATATCTACTTCCTATTCCCTTATTCAACTGCTAACAAAGGTATTCTTCCTCTCCCTTGTGTGATTTAATGACGTAGGAATTACCACTTATAATTAGGTGATATTTTTCCTCTTTCCTATATAAATTCACATCCCTATCCCATAAGTATGGCCTTTCAAACATCATTACACATGCATTTAGTGGCACAATTTCACATTCTACTTTATCAACAAAATCAATATTAATGGAAAACCTGATCTTGCATCTCTTCATGATATATTTTTCTTGGATCCAACTCAATGAACAATGTTGTAATCAATCGTAAGTTTCTCAACCAAGATAATCTACTAAGGATTAAGAAATCAATTGACATTGATAACTACTATAAAACAAAGCATTTAACTTCTAGTCTTTCACTTGAACTTTGATTTGGAATAGTGCATTTTTGTCTTCACTTTCCCTTGGCTATTGTAATGTGGTTCATAACACATTTTCATCTAAATTGGAGGTGCTTTATACCTTGGTTTCTCCTATATTGGTAGGTTTCATTACTCATTTCTTGTATTTGTACCATTTTGAGCACAATTATAAATGAAGTTTCTAGAGCTTCTCATATAATACATGTCCATCTATATCACATTGTTTGTAATGTCTATTTAGTATCTTTTACCTTTTGGGTTTTGGATTCTATCATTTTACCTTTGGTATTTTTTTTTGTATATTATTGTCCCTTTTGTTATTTCCCCTTTCTAAAGTCCATCTCAATGTAGAGATAATTCTTTCTTGCCTCATCTATGTTTTTCACACTAAGAAGCTGTAATTTCCTTCATAAATAGATGAATAGTCCTCCAAGGTATTTCACCACTACCCCATTCTCTTCCAAAGAGACACCTAATGTGATGCCTTGCTTCCATAATTTGGACATGTATTCTTGTACACTATGTCTTGTTCTTGCCAAAGGTACTATGATTTTATGAGATATTCCTCTTCATAGACTATGGGTGTTTTGAACAATGCCTTGAAGTCCTCATATTTTATAACCATGGTATTTTTTCCTATCCTAAATGCATATGCATAGCTCTCCCACCTTAACATATAATATTAGGTCATTTTCAAATTGGAAAAATAAATATGTTTTGTTTCTTTGGTTTGATAGAAGCCAAAATAAACCTCTAACTATTTCAACTAGGTATTCAACCTTTCAACATTAATGTAACTATCATAAGTTGGTGCTTCAAGTTTCACTTCAACCTTAAATAGAAAATGGGAAGATGAAGGAAGATAATTGTTATTGCCTAAGTCTCTAGGGTTCTCACCTTTGTAATGTCATGGGTCGTTCCTTTCTTCTTCTGCCCAATCTCTACTAGGTATCCTTCGTTTCCCTTAAATGCTAGTAGTCGTGTTACCATTTTAGTCAATGCAACAATGATCTTCTCAGAAAAATAAAACCTAGCTTATAAATCTTCTTTGGCATGCTCTTCATGAGAATTCCCCACCATTTTTGGTTTATACTCCTCTCTAGACTTTTCATCAATGCTTCTCCACTTTCTTTTTATCCATTATGGGTGTCTACTATACAAGTTTTTGACCTAGTTCTTTAGAACTTAGAATATCATACCATATGATCTATAAAAGGTATGCCTATGACCTACATGTCTCACTAGTAGTCACAATCAAGCTAATATCATAATTCTAAAGACATTATTCACCAAAAAACACTAATGGATCTATTTCTTGCTCAATCTCAAGACTTGGATTATTCTCTTGTAATGTTAAGACTAATCCAACCATGAAACCAATTTACTCCAATTCTATTATTCCCATTAGATAACAAACTCTAGATTTTTAAATTGGTCAACCCAACAATTAATTAAGAACACATTTTCCATTCAATATTCATTCAATACATGGAAAATAAATAACTCTTCTCCTTGTAATCACTTCTCACTATAATCAAGACAATATACATTTATATGTTTTCATATGTGGATGGTTGTAGGTTAAGATTATAATTACAATGATTTCAACACTATGGCCTAGATATATATTTTGGACAGATCCAAGTGCACTCAAATATTGTTATGCCAATTGAATAACATGGTTTATGTATATTAAATGTTTGCACTCAAACACTCAATCACCAAAATATCACCATTAATTATATATACAAGAAATAACGAAGATATAAATCACTTCTACCTTCCATTGCAACATGAACCATTGAATATATATATATATATATATATGTGTGTGTGTGTGTGTGTGTGTGTGTGTGTGTATTCATATCCATTTATGTGTATGTTTGTGGGTAACTATTGATGCATATAGGCTTGGCAATGTATGGTTGTGCTACATTTTGAGGAATGTGGTAGAATCAATCAAAGCATGTGGAGGAATGTGGTATTCCTTACACCTAGTATTGAGAATACAATGTTATTCTAGGTGGTTGCATATGGTTTACAATGAGTAGAACCTTATGGTATTAACCAACGATTCAAGCACACAAGGAATCATTTTGTCGATACTATAATGCCCCTTCTTTTACTATAATGATTGATACTTGATATTTTATCAATATTTGTTTTTTAGGGAATTCCAGATGAGTGAATGATCGGGATTTATTGATGGATGTACTTTGACTATATTTATTTTTAAAACTCTTTTGGTTGACATAATACTTTATTAATGCTTTATGTGATGATTGTGTATTAGTCATGGACATATTTATACCTACTTGATGTTAATGGATATTATGGTTGGGTACATAGAATTATGACTTGATTTAATAATGGATTCAAATGACTTGCATGATATAATTGATATACTTTTGCAAAACTTCTAATGATCTATCAAGTGTGATAGGTAGGACTTACAGGTGCATGGAATCTAGAGTGGTTCAATTAATATGTACCCAAATTGGGGTTAGGAGATAGATGTCTTAGTTGTATGTTATATTGCAAACACTTTATTATGATTTATATTCTTTTTGGACAATGTTATTTGATATGTGTCTCTAGACACGTGTAGAGACATGGATGAATATTTCCAATTAATATTGCATATGGGTAAAGGATATATGAAGGAGGTGTGGCATGTGTCCTATCAGGAGAGGAGGAGTATCATCCATGTTCATTCCTACTAGCAACTCCATCCATGTAACTGGATGGAAAATTCATGTTCTCGCCCAATAGGTCACTCATTATTGTGAGGGTGGGAAATGGATCTGGTTAATCACGAGGTTTAACTAAAGGACACACAATAAGGATAGAATCCTTATTACTTAGTGACCATTACTCCCTCACTAGGATTAAATGGGATGTATTTAACGAGGTATTTTTCATGTTACAATAGTTCCACCACCATGAAAATATATGTACTTGAAGGGTTGAAGTGAGTACAGGCTCACCCTTGGTACATGCCAGAAGGGTTGGAGTGATCATTGCATCACCCTTGATATTGATGTTTAATTTATAATTATTATTTTGAGAAAGAATATCCCTTGCATGCATGGCATATGGAAATGATACATTTTGGATAATAGAAATGCACTCATGAAATTATTATTCATATATTTATTTTTCACTTATTTAGTTAAATGAGACAACAAAATAGATTTGATTTCATTGTGCAATTTGAAATGGAAATTAAGCATAAGAGACATGCATTAATATAATCATTTATATCCTATTTTAGAGGTTTTATTTAATTAAAATATATGTGCACACAACTAAGTTATAAAAGATAAGAGGGAACACGACTGAGCAAACAATTTAGGAAATGTAATTGAGAGTTGGGTGAATAATATGAATTTAAGATATTTTATTAGAAATTATGCATGGATGGGACATGTGGATGGAAGAATAATAGGTATATTAGTGAATTAAAAAATAACAATTTTGCATGAGAATTCATGTGGCATCTTGCACAAGTACTACGAAAGAATAGGAATGGTGGTCATGAGCGACACTTTATGCACCCTGATCTTGGACAAATGAGATAATGCTAAAAAAAATTCATTGTGAATTGGTGGAGTGATTGGTATGATTGTATTAAATTCCTATTAAGGATTGGTGGTGATGGGGATTCCACATTTCTCTTATTTAAGGGTTATAGAATCCATTGGTGAAGAGGATGGACCCCTTCACATTTGTTATTTCTACACTCTTCATATAGACTTAGCATCTAAAGGGTTCCAAGGGAAGAAAAGTATTGGTAGGTGGTAGGGTGATCAACCACTAAGTTCAATTTAATTAGTAAGAAGATAAATTGGAGCTAAATTTGGAGAAATATAGGAATTTAATACTTTTCAAGGAGCATATCTATAACCATATTATGAAAGGTATGGTATTATGGAAATTTAGAAAAGTAGTCATATATATTTCTTTATTATTCATAAATTTATTTTTGTGTTTCGATTCTCTAGAATTATTAAATTTAATATACATGAATGGAACTATTAAAACCAATATTTATAACCATTATCCTATCATTCCAATTAGACTAAATCTTTGTAGAAAACACCATTCCTTTCATGTACTTGCAGAACTTTCTAGAAAAAAATTCATACAGATTACAAAGGTGTGTGCAACTTGCATAAAAGGGAAACCCATATGCTTAATTTAGGTTTCCTTAAGGAATCCTATGTTCATGTCTTATAGTGACCTACTCATTCCTCTTTGTGCCAAAAAAAAAAAATGAAGAATGGGATTTTAAAGGGAATTTCAAAATATTTTTCTCTAAATTTTGTTTGTCTTACTAAATAGTATAGATAGGTATAGTTTAATAGTAACATATTCTTATATAAAATTTCATTATGATGATTATTTGATTTAATTGCATACATTATTTGAGTTTTAAGGGACCCATTCGATTCAATCATAGGAACCGTGTTATTCTATATCATGTTACTTTCCCTCAACTGAAAGTAACATGATTTTGTATGTTGCTGCTAACTCGTGTTGTATGTTGGTGTTAGGTGATTGGATCGATAGTTCTGGACTTGGAGATTGGCCTTCGAGCCAATATTTTTGGTAAAGAAAACATAACCCTGTACACATTTTGGTTCTTAAAGACCAAAAACTGATTATAAAACCAAATTTTAATATGAAGAAATTTTGTCCCAGCAAAACCTGAGAGCCAAAAGTTTTTTTTTTTATGGCATGTGGAGAGTAGAATGCCCAAGTATTTCATCCATGTTTACCACAAGTGTAACAGGCTCTCTACATATAGGTAATAGCCCTGGGAAATGCAGTGAAACCACTTCTGAGAGATCAGGTAAGCTTAAAATACATATGGATCAAACTCATCCACCTCGTCAGGAATTCGGGAGTCATTTGCATTCTTATCACTATATTCCAAAGACTTAGTTTGTTTTATTGCAAATAACAAGCATGCACTATCTGAGTTTAAGAGATTTTCCTCAACATATACAATTTCATGCCTCTGAAGTTGGATAAGCAGCTGGACTGTGTTTCTCAATTCCACATTTTCCATCAACCTTCGACCTTCTTGGAGATGAAGCCACCTGCAATTTTTACCCTGTCCTTTGGAAACTATTCCATCTGGAATAGTTTTTTTTGCAGCATCTGACATATAATAATTTTCAACTATAATATAATCACCCTATAAACATTATAGGATCCTAACACATAACATAAAATAAGTACATCATAAAAAAGGAGGTGTGTTAATGAATATTCAATCTTCCTCGTCTTAATGCATGAGAGTTTCCTTTATCTCTTATCCTCCTTTATCAACCTAGTAATTCCTTCTACCACTGGTAGTTGGAAGAGGTATGGGGACAATGGGAATCCTTTCCTGATACCTCTGGAAGGATTAAAGAAAGAAGAGGAAGACTCATTTATCAACACATAAAAGAGAGTACAAGACACACACACCTCATGACCCATTTTACCAAAAGAAGATCAAACCCTAAATGAATTAATAGAAGTTGAAGATACAACCAGGAGACCCTGCCATAATATTTGGATAGGTCTAATTTGATAATTGTAGCAAGATACTGAGAGACATTGATAGTGTGGAGACCCTCCTAAGAAAATATTATGGATTCATGAATTTTCCTAGCCTCAAGAAACCTAATCTTCTCAAGAGAGATAAACCTAGAGAGAAAGGGCTTAAGTCCAATAGCAATGATCTTATAAATAATTTTGTACACACAATTACATAATGATATTGGCCTAAAACCATAAAATCTCTCTGGATAATCAAACTTGGGGATAAGATCTCTAAATATGGAGTTGATTCTCCTTGGAACCTTCCCCAATAGTCTAACCTCTTCAACTACCCTTAATAAATATTCCCTAATCAAATTGAAGAATTCCTAATAAAATTCAATAGTCCACCCATCTAGGACAAGACATTTTTCCTTTTGAAAACTATTTAAAACAACAAGGAATTCCTTCCTAGATATATCCTTATATATATTTTCATTATCCTCCTCATCTTCCATCTTGGGAAAATGAGAAACCACTCTAGTAACATATCCTATGTTTTCCCTCTCAGGTTCCTTAAAAATATCGCTGAAGTATTGCATCCCTAGGTATGAAAAATCGTAAAAACCTCAAACCTTATCTCCTTCTTGATTAGATAGTTCCCAAATGGTATTATAACTTTTCCTAACCTGGCATGATTATGTAAAATTTATGTATTATGGTCCCCTTGGTTGAGCCAAATGGCCCTACTTTTAATTCTCCAGTCATTCTCCCTATCCAACAAAAGCTTACATCTTCTAGATTATATAAGTTTGATAATAATCATCACTCATACAATAATTAGCCCTTTAACATTTTCTTTAAAAAATCTATCCAAATTTTGTTCAACATCCTTCAATTGACTATCCCTAGCCATGTACGTCTCTCCTTCCCAAAATGAAACTTTCTCTTTCACCAATTTTAAGGAGCTAGTAAATTGAGAATAAGCTTAATCATCCAATTTTTCATCATAATGCTTCCAAGATTCTTTCACCAAATATTGAAGCTCTTGTTAACCAAAACAACTAGGATTATATTTGAAAGGAGACCTAGGCTTTGAGGTGTCCCAACCCAATTCCAACATAATTGGGAAGTGATCTAAACATCAAGAAGAATCAACCCATGTCATGTACCTTTCCACCTTTTCCAACAACGCATGATGTACCATAAACCTGCCCAATCACTTAGAGACCCCTTCCACTCTCGATCTGTTATGTGACCAAGTAGGACTTAACTTAAAAGGTTCAATATCAACCCAACCTACCTTCTCAAATTGTTCAAGAAATAAATATTCCAACCTATCATGTCTTGTAAAGGTACCCCATATCTCAC
>SNQJ01S0134279.1:14012-25645 GCA_010110895.2 Picea sitchensis
GTGATTCCGAGGTGTTCATTGGGTATGAAAACGGTGCTAGTCGGCACACACAGAGGCTTGCCTCCGCAGCTTGGGTAATCTTTACACCTCAGGGCCAGTTATTATATTCTGAAGGTATATGCTTAGGTGACACCACAAATAATGTCACCGAGTATAGTGCAGTTATTGAGTTTCTTCATGACGCCTTGTCATTGGGTATATCTCATCTCCGGGTCTATCTCGACGCTCAACTGGTTGTGTCACAACTAAACAGAGTATACCAGGTTCATGATCCAACTTTACACTGATGATTCCTTAGGGTATGTCTCTTAGAACGAAACTTTGATTATATTACATATTTTCATGTTCCTAGGAGATTAAACCAAATTACAGAACGTTGACATAATCATGTAAATACATTTTTGCACACGTGACACAAAAGACAAAAAACCATATATAACATCATAAAACAACTAAAGTACATAGATGGACACAAGTGCCTCAAAAATGGGACTAATAACGAATTATAGGGCTTATGCCCTCAAAACATATATACAAGTAAGTGCTCGTGGCATGTAAAAAGTCTAAATAGGTTCAGGGCCTATGGGCCCTATTATAATAGTCCACAGCATGGGCTAAACGCCTAAACAATCGGACCCACGTCCGAGGTGCCCCCACTACATGAGGCTGCATGGATGGCGGCAGGTCCTCTATCTCTGCCATCAGGACTGTGCGAGTGAGTGCAGTGAAGTTCCGCTCAACTTGTCTAAGGAGTCTCTTAGCCTCCCCGGGTGGAAGGTTCACTACTACTGCTGCTCCTCCGACGGCGGCAGCTATGGCTTCTGGTCGAGGACGACGCATGTTCTGTGCATAATCGACAGGTCGCACGGGTCGCACATCTGCATGCAACAAACATTTACCCATCAAATACACTAGCATACAAAAAAATGATATATATCACAAAAATTCCATAAAAATTACATATGCACACACAAAAAAAACTACAAAGGTGGAGACTTACCCATCTCCCCTCGCTCCTCACCAGGAGACATGGGTATCTCAAGATCTCTAGAAAAATATATCCCTACATATGGGTAGTCCTCGATCACAGGGATCTGTCATGATAGCCATGCAAAGAAGTCATCATTGAAGGAATCATTGGTCCTTCCACCACCCTATCGTGGCAGTAATACTTCCCATCTACACACTGCAGGAAATGAGGCCTGATGTCCTCGTACTACTTCCCGAGGGCTAAAGCTCGGAACTCTCTCAAAGAAAAATGAACACAAGATCATCCTGAACCCGAAATTCCTTTGTTTTTGCTATCGGAAATCTATCAATTGCCTCTTCATGCACTCCAATAATGTGGTACTCCAGTCAAAAATCTGTGCATTCAAGCACTGGATCGCACAGTTCATCTGTGCGTGAGAAGCCTGATGCAAGGCTGCAGAACTAGTAATCCGCCCAATCAGTAATAATATCATCTGTAGAGATAGGTTAGTGATCTTATTGATAGGTACCTGGGAGCTCGCACGATCAGTCCTAGCCTCACAGTGCTCGACTATCAGTTTCGATATCTTACTCAGTCCTGCAGGAAATGTCCTGAAGTTGACTGGTTCCCCTCTCCTTGAGAGGCCAGTCAAAAAATAGATATCCTCGGTGGTGGGTACCAGTGATTGCCCCTCTAACATAAAGGCCTATGCATAAGGGTGTCAGTAGTCGATCAAGGCATTCAGTAGCCTTGGTTGTGCGTGCATAAATGGACACATAAAGAACTTCAGTAAACCGCATTGCATAAACACGGCCACGACATTCGGATCTCCCACAACCAACTCATTGATTGCTTCATGCTCCCTTTCCCTCCACTATACATACATCCTGCCAACACAACAAGGTTCAGGAGGGTCAACACTTGCCTTTTAATTCTTTTTTCTACAAAGGGGGGGGTCCACGCGAGTTGTAGAGGCGATAGTCATGTGTACACGCGGACGGCCTTTACTCTGCCCGAGTGTACATGTGACCTGACCAGAGACAGCCCACGTGTACCTAGGGCCGACTTTTTTAAGGTCGACGCCCACCCAAAAAATGAACTTAAAGACAAAATTGAAGAATTAAATAGCTAGATAAGGGAGTTTGTACTTACTTGGTCCAAGCGGAAGTTCGTTTCATCCACTGTAGCTCCCAGAATCACCGTTTTTAGCAAAGGGGGTCTTTTGGCTCCAGAGTCAATTTCCCAATCAGCAATGGTGATAATGAGCTGCCAACTTCTATTTATAGACTTTTTGGCCTCTTTTTGTCACATTTTTGGCCTCCCTTATCAGTTTCTTTATACCAAAAACCATTTAGAGTGATTCAGGAGTTATATGGGAGGGATTTGATCGGGTATTGGGACATTTTTTTTGAGTTTTGACAAAATTTTGATGGTCCATAATTTTTTTTCCAAGAATCAACTTGAGCATATAGGTTAGGTTATTACCCCAACTTTTGCGTCTCGTTGTCTTTTTCCTCTGCTATAGGATCGATCCCATCAGGTTGTGACACTGAACCATCATATCTTCTTTAGAAATGTCGCAACTTGGAGGTAGAGCTTACCAGAACATGGATGCCCTAGGTAGGTCCTGGTTGCATTATGGTGTCCATGTCGTCTCTAAAACACTGTAGGCTCGGGAGTCCTTATAGTCTTTCCTGAATATGAGTTTGAGCCTCATTTCCATGATTCTTCTTCACTCTTTGTCTCACCCTCAGGACTCCCAAAAATAAACGGGTCTCCCTTTAAGCCCTTTTTAGACCCTCTAAAAATGAAAAGATTGTCGAGCGATCTTGTGGCCTTTCACACTCATTAAAATGAAATTTGAAGTCACATCTGTCCGGTGGTAGTTTACCCCTTTTTCGGTCTGGACGATCAACTGTACGAACAAAGGTATACTCTATCGAATTTTTGTTCTTTAGGAGAGTACTCTCAGGTATAATTTTATCCCTTTTTTGGGCCTGAGGGACTAAACTTACGAAAAAGAAACCCCCACAGAGTCCATAGTTAAGCTCTTTTCAGACTCCCTAAAATTGAAAAGATCACCGAGTGAACTTATTCTTTCACACTCGTTAAATTGGTTCAGAAGAATATTCCTGACGGAGTCCATAGTTAAGATTTTTTCAGACTCCTTAAAAGTGAAAAAATAGTCGAGTGATCTTGTCCTTGTCACACTCATTAAAATGGTTTTGAATCGATGTCTAATCGGTGCTAGTTTATCCCTTTTTCAAACCGACTAGACTATCTTCGAAAAAGGTACCCCAATGGAGTCTCCTTTTATGTTTTTTCAAACTCTCTAAATATGAAAAACCACCGAGCTTACCTGCTTTGGGCTCATTCAACTTACATCGAAGGATGTTACCATTGTGTGTTTTATCAACCGCATTTGCATACCTTATCCACCAACCTTGTGACAGTTTTCTTCTGCGTCTTAACACCTTTGGCCGCCAGAGGATTTTTACCAAGTATCATTTTACCAGAACATCAGTCTTGTCCTTGTGCCTTGAGCTTGTATGTTTTCAATACTCGTTCCTCCATTGTAACGTAATATTCCTTTATTATTTTTCCAAAATTATCGAAAAGAACAAAAAAATCAAATATACCCCAAAAAGAGGATGGGAAAAGTATTTTCTTTATTGGCAGCATAATGAGTCGCCCTTGGATAAAGCACATCTATCTATTTGATCATCATACTATGGGATGTAGTATGACCTTAGGAAGCTTTTCTCGCTATATAGAGTTGTGTCCTCCACCGTTTGGTTATTCTTCCAAACATATGGAGAGTTTGCGTTGCCTCCTGCTTCGTAGAATTATGATTAACATATATGCTGCCTGAGTCTCATCACGTGTCATGCTATTATCCAAGGGAAGTTTATCATTAAGCCTGAGTCAACCCCTCTGCAAAATGTCTCTTGTTCGCATACCCGGCCATCCCGGACATCCAATCAAGTCCTTTTTCGAAATCATTGAAGCCTTCAGTCTGATCATCAATATTATCACGTCAATGACCAACGAGCCGTCGAAGACCTCTGGGTAGTGCATTCGTACACTCATATTACACTCCTACCTGAGTTTTGAAGATTTTGAAGTTGTTTCTCAAGCTCTGAAGATCTCATCTCTAGCCATCAGGCCGAATCAGCTTTTGGAAGATGGATACTCTATATGTATATCTTTCTGATTTCAAGATGTAGCTCCGCTGTGTATTGTTTGCAGCTACTCTTTATAGTTATTTGACATGGATCTACAGTGTATTTGATTGGTAGCCATGGTTCTATTTTATCCCGAGCATGGGTATGCCCACCTTGGTGAGACATTTGTTATTTTGCAGACGACACCTCATGGTTCCTGATCCTTGGGCTCAATCGTTCAGCACATCAGTAAATATTGGTAATGTATTTCGGCCATCAGATGCTCTTTTGACCTCACACATTAGGGGACATCTGTTATAACCCTAAATTGCACTACACATGCTTACCTGGCATCAGGCCAACTCATATCCCTTCTTTGCAAAACTTCTGCTGAACAACTCTTTGAAAATCCTCTTGTGTAAAGGCCCACGGGCCCTAACCCATTATTGCACGCGTGTACATGTTGGTTGACTCACAATAGCCCGTGTGTACCTACAAAAGCATGAAAAAAGGAAAGTTGTTGATGGAACAAAAAGCAATGGGTGAGTTAACTGAAACTCTTGGCCATGCACGGTCGAGGGTTCATCCAAAAACCTAGCTCCTTCTAGGCTATAAAAGAAGGGGTAGGGGTACCATTTGGAGAGGGAAAAAATATAGCAAAGAAACTCTACCCATTTATGTATTCCATTGTCCCAACCCTTTAGCCTTTCCTAATGCCAAAGGAGATTTAAAGCAAAGCAGTTGAAGGACAGAAGAAGAGGAGCCTAGGATCAGGTTCAAGGAGCTGTGGTTGGTATCAACTTTTGTAAGTTGACTCATTTTAAGTAATAAAGAGAATGCTTTTCCCATCCCAATTCATGAACTTTCTATGGTTTGATTAGTTTATGTTTGATTTCCAACCCGTTAGTATAGAAGTAGCATGCATGCATAGTTGTTGTTTGTCTTGAGTGCAGGTCATCTTTGGAAGGAGCATTGCGAGCAAGTAATCAAGCACAACGAAGGATCGACATAAAACTCTGGTAACAAGGTAGGCGGATGTTTCCATGCATTTACTAAGAAAAGGGGATTTAAATCTAGGGATGTAGGCAGAAAGTAATTTCTATTCGGTCAAATCTGCATGCAAAGTCTGAACTCTATTTGCTAGTCCATATGGTGTTTTTACCAACAACACATGAGTATCATAGTGGACTCTATAAAACACCACTTGATACCCTACATCTCCCTTATTGACTCATCTAAGAACATGTATGATTCCCTAACAAACCTCTTCTTAGTTAGAAACGTTGGACAAGTAATAAGTCTAAAGAATGAGCTCCGTGAAATGAATATGAATGATGATGACAACATAACATCATACTTTGTGAGGATCTCTCAGTTAAGATATCAACTACAATATATGGAAGAGATCATCTCAGAGAAGGAACTAATAAATATAGTACTCAACGGTCTTCCCAAGACATGGGATGCATTTACCACAAGTATGAACACAAGGAAGGAGTATCATACATTCGAAGAACTTTGGACTTGTTGTGCACAAGAAGAATCAAGGATTAGTGAAAAAGAGAAACCTCAAAAGAAATACGATAATTAATCCTTCACAGTAAGATTCAATAATTTTAGGAACAAAAGGAAGTTTGGTTCAAGGAAGAAGCCAAATCAAGAGAAAGATATGTCAGAAATACAATGCTTTAACTGTCAAAAGTATGGTCACTAAAAGAATCATTGTCCCGAGATAAATAAAAGGAAGGAGACAAACGAAGCATCAGTTGCCAAAAAAAAGGAACCTTCAAATAAGCTTAAGCAGGATGAAACAAACTTCTTCTTCTAAGACAAGGTAAACAACACTCTTCACAGTTCTTGTACATACAATGTTTTATGTACATATCTTTCATATTTCTTAGAAGATAATATGTTCAAAGAGAAACTACAGTTATGGAAGAACAACAAAATAAGGATTGCTACAAGTCAGAAAATACACATGAAAGGATGAAGTACATCAACAACCCCTGGTAACAATTCATGTGGAATTTATTATAAGAATCAATCTTGAAGAAACCTAGAAGAAGTAAAGACAGAAAGAAGTCAACAATCAAGAGGAAATTGGAAAACAATTTGTGACACTTTGCAGAAAGCAATAAGGATGCAGACAGAAGCGTGGACTCTCCTAGATGGAGGGAGCTAATTATATTATCAAAAGAATAACATGCATTCATGCATGAAGCAAGGATTAGGAGAGATCTAATCCTAAATTATATGATCCATTGAAGATGATGAAGTATCTATCCATGGAAGAAACCATGAAAATCAGCACATGTTCAGTGTGACTTCAGAATAAGTATTCTTCAAAAAGAAGACTTAAAGTAATCTATGGTTTTCCATCTACATCCATGATCCTATGATGAAAGAAAGAAGTTGGAATCTTCAGAGCATGGAATCTATAGAAAACTCCATGAACTCAATATCTAAAGAGAAACATGAGGAATAACATGAAGATTCCAAGAGAGAAAGAAAAGAAAGAACAACCAATCAGTGTATCAAGAATCACAAGACTAATAGCCTGATATGAACTCACCAAAAACAATCAAGAGGAGGAACTGAAAGTTGTGATGAAGAACAGTGTATGGAAGACTTATGAATGAAAGCATTGCAAGATCCAGAACTAGAGGTTCTACCGGATGGAGGGAGAAGACTATGATGATTTCTTGTAAACCAAACATACCTCTACATGAGACAATATATCGTCCACAATATCCATAGGTTGGATTTTACATGTAGAGAAACCTCAAAGGCTTTGAGGTATACCAAAAAGAGACCCTTGTATTCAAATGGAAGAATATCTTGTATGGATTCAAACAACTTGGTGCAAAGCCTTCAATACACAGAAGAAGCATGGTGAAAAGATTTCTATAACAGAGATATTGTATCAGAATGGTTACTTAGAAATCCAGGATGATGGATTGCTAATACATGAAAAACTCTCATAGATATGTTCCAGTTTGAGCCCTGCCACAATGTTATGAGCTAACAGGAAACAAAAGATGAATCCAACAATGATATACTACATTGATCAGAGCTATATGAAGCCTTCAGAGAAAACCATTGTTCCAAAAAGACTGAAGTACATTGATATCAAGCATTACACTCTCCATGATGAAGTCCAGAAAAGACAAAGTGGTTCTCCAATATATATCTCCACAGATGAGCATATAAGCAAAAATTTTGGTGAAGCCTCTGTCCAAGATAAAAAAAAAATTGTGTACTCAAGCTAGAGCTCATGGATATGACTTCCTTATTGAAAAAGGAAGATATGACTCACAGGTTGGGAGGGAGCACTGATGTGTTATTGATTTATGGACAATCATTTTTCAAGTTCGAAAAATGTTCCAGGATGAGCAGTTCCTTTCCAGTTTGGAAAGTAGTTTGAGATTTCTGACGGACATGAATTTTCCAATTCGGAAAATGGTCCAGATCGAATGGTCATTTTCGTAATGAAAATGGTTCGATGGATTGTTGATGTACCATAGACAACAATTCCCCTTGTGGTTAACATAGGGAATGGTCTAGGACAATATCTCTCCTTGAAGATCACTCTTAGTAGTGGTCAAGAAGATTGGTCCACCTCGCTAGATAGTCATTTTTTCGAAGCTCACAGTTGTGAGCAGTTTCAAAGAATGGTCCATTTTGGAGGTTGGTGCAGGATAGTCATTTCCTTTGGAAATGGTCCGTACAGTCATTCCCTACGGCATATTCATTCTCTCTAGGCTGCACTTTGTTTAGTGACGGAGGAATGACCCAGATAGGTGAATGGTCTAGGTTCAACAATCAAGGACAGGAATTCCCTAGGGAAGATTCATTCTCTCCATGTTGCACTTTGCTTAGTGTCAGAGGAATGGCCCAGATAGGGAATGGTCTAGGCTCAGAAATTGGGATAATTATTCTTCCTTTCTTGAGAAGAATAGTCCAGATAGCTCATCATTGATGTTTTACCTTCTAAGGGAAGATTCTCTTCCAGATCTCACAGATGTGAGTGGAAGAATGACCCAGATAAAGCAGTTTATATCATAACAATGTTTTCTGTGCAAGTTGATATCAGATGATATGATTTTTATGGAGATTGTATGTCTCTAGATAACAGATGTATACTACTATGGTGGATGTGTTCCACTGATTGTGACTATATGTCACTGATCAAGTATCTGTGTGCTACTTGGTATGGTAGTGTACCACTGGATAGTAGTTGTGTACTACTATGGATAAACACAATTGTGTTCTATTGAATGACATTGTTTCGATTTCCTTGAAGACTATCAGTAGTGTTGGAAAATGTTTAATCGACTAGATGGATGATCAATGGATAGAGATTTTCAATTTGGAAAATGGTCCAGGACATTTATTCTTCTAGGACATATGTCTAGATTAGAAGAATGGTTCTTGTGTCACTCTGTGGAGTGAGTGAATTATCCAACATCATGTCTGATTAGTCAGATGGAGTATGGTTTCGAGAGATGATGCAGCTGATGACACTGATAGTGATGATGGTGCTCACGATCTCATCATGAGATAGGCTATACGAATATGTCGATGCTACTGGGTGAATGGTATGTTTGTGCTCAAGACCATTACCTTCAATACCTCCCTAGCTAGGAGGGAGTGTTGATATTATGGTATCTGCGGGAGGTATTTACCTCCACGTGTAAACCTGATGAGACTAAAATATTCTGAGAAGTAAGAAGAAACCATAATTAGTTGGATAATAACCCTAGAAGACAAGTCGACTCAAGAGGATAACTTGTATTAGGCTATTAGCCTCCAAGAGAAGAATTTGACTAAAGTAAATATTATATACTAAGTAAATAGGCACCCAAAATGAGAAGTCAGCCCAGGCAGTTTTCCAGATTTAGTTTAAATACAGGAGGCTAGTCTTCATTCTAGCAAGCATTCTCGGAAGTGCAGAAGTAGCACTTGTGCACACTGCAGTTGGCCAGTTTGTGCGCAGGTTTGGAGGAGAGTTGTCGTTGCAACTGCTACAACTAGCATATTTTAGTTTTGAATTGGACTAGCTCTTAGTTATGGTTTGGATTCTCTTATCATCTCTTGCTTGGTGCACTATCCTTGGAGAAAAGTGCGCCATCCTTTGTTTGGCTATCTAACCTAGGGTTTGCCTCTAAAATGATTCTCTGTCAAATTTAGTGTGCTTGGGGGTGGCTTCATCCTATGGTTGGGTGGCAATAGTGATATTGTTTATGTTTAAACGAGCACATCCATTAGATTCTAACACTAGGAGCCTATTTTAGACCATACAAGGCCTTCTTCAATTTACACACATAATCTATGTTCTCTGACAACTAAAATCCTTCTGGTTTTTCAATGTAGACTTCTTTTTCAAGTTCGACGTTCAAAAAATTTGATTTCACATCCATCTGATACACTTTAATATTCTTGGAGCATGCATAAGCTAGGAGCAATCAAATTTCTTCCATTCTGGAAACTAGAGAAAATGTCTCTTCAAAGTCGATTCCTTCAACCTGTGTGTATACTTTACATACCAATCTAGATTTGTTCCTTGTAACCTGTCCATCTTCATTCAATTTATTTTTGAATACCCACTTTCTGCCAATCACATTCTTATTATTTTGTCTTGGAACCAATTCCCAAGTGTCATTCTTCTCTATTTGATCCAATTCTTCATCCATGGCCTTATTCAAAAATTCATCCTTGTTGGCCTCTTCAAAATTGTTTGGTTCAATTGTAGATGAGAGTGCTAGGTGTGTTTGTTCTGGTGAATGGATTCTTCTTCTAGTGTCAACTTCTGCATCTTTGTTTCCGATAATATGATATGAAGGATGATTCTTCTGTACTCATTTGCTAGGTGTCTTTGGAGGCACTTGATGAACTTTCTCTTCTACTTCTATCTGATCCTCTTCATATTCCCCTTCTACTTATTTTTCATCTTCTACTTTGTCTTCATAAAGCTGTTCCATTGATTCATTTTCTTCTTCATTTAATTCTCGTCAACCTATTTCATCAATTGTTACAATGATTATTTCCACAACTTTGTTAAACCTCATATTGTAACACTTGTATGCTTTCCTTGTACTTGAGTAAACAATAAGTACTCATTTGTCCACACGAGAGTCAAAATTTCCCATTCTTCCATCTTCTCTATTGATGTAGCATTTGCTTCCAAATAATCTGAAGTGCTTCACATTTGTTGGTCTTCCTTTCCATAGCTCGTAGGGAGTTTTGTCATTGTTGTTTCTAAGAATTACTCTGTTTTGAATGTGAACTATTGTATGCACTGCATGTATCCAAACAATATCCAGGGGTGATTTTAAGGGCTAAATTTCGCTCATGGGCTAATTTTCCATGGTTTTTCCAAAAACAAGATTCGATATTTTAAAAATGATTTGCCCAAATTCTATAGGATAAAATTATTTTACCTTAAAAATCGCCAAAATTTTATAAAAACTATATAAAATACTTAGAAATTTGAATATTTTTACAAAAATTCGCTAATCATTTATAGTTAGCATATGAAGGATTAGTAAGATTCACCAAGGTTTCTAAATTTTAAAATAAATTTCCATCCTTAAAATCATCCCTGACAATATCTATCAATTTGTAATCCATTAGCATTGTTTGAGCCATTTCCTGTGTAATTATCATCCATTATGATAATGTTCCTTTGTCTCTGAACCACTCTCTGAACCAATCTATGAATCCATGCTCTCTTCCACTATCATATATCTGTCCAAACCTGCAAAGTGTTATTATGAATCCATCTATGTCCATACTATCCAAGACTCTACTTGCGCAACTCTCCATAATGTTGACCCATTTATCACTATACTATCATGAAGTATTGATTAATATATCAAATTGTACTTCTTCTAACTGACTTCTCTGGATCTATCTTCTCAAACTCTTAAAGTTTCTCAAAGGATGGTTCTTTGTCTATCACAACTATCACATAGACTCCCCCTGTCTAATATTCTTATTACCTATGAGTCTCTAAGACATATGGCTTAGAACAATTCCTTCTCTAATGTGTATTCATCATCATCTTCATTGGTAGATTCATCATCTCTCTAAGCTCTAAATTCTTTCTTTCTATCTGTGGATTCATCTTTCACTACAATGCCTGAAAGTACAATCTCTTGAACCCGTTCCTTATTTACCTATCCTTCTTTTATTTCAATTATTTTCCAAACCTTTATGTATCTGATATCTTTATTTTTCTCTATAGAATTTTCTTCATCTCGTTTTATTGCCAATCTTGCGATCTCTGGGACCTAGTCTTTGTTCACCTATTCTTCATGTTTTCTTATCCATACTTTCTTATATCTTATATCAATGTTCTCTTTCATGGAAGTATCGATCATGCTTCTACAATCACTAGCTATGTGTCCATAGTTATGAAATTTGTAACATTCAATGTTACGTGGGGCCACATATGCACTTCTTGCTTGAACATTTATTTTATAATCCCTGCAATCTGC
>SNQJ01S0134281.1:3709-23588 GCA_010110895.2 Picea sitchensis
GTGTCACGATCGACTATGGGATGAGTTTTATCGAGGGAGATGGGGTGAAGTTGACAGGATATACAGATGCAGATTGGGTAGGAAACACGGTGGATGGGAAGAGTACGTCAGGTTATTGTTTCAGCTTGGGATTAGGAGTTGTTCCCTGGTTCAACAGGAAGTAGAAGTCAGTGGCGTCGAGCTCTGCTGAGGCAGAGTACATGGCAACTAGATTAGTAGCATGTGAGGCCATTTGACTTCGTAAGCTGCTCATCAGTATGTTTGGCTAGGAGTTGGATGCGACTGTCATTCATTGTGACAATCAAAGTTGCATCAAGTTCTCTGAGAATCCAGTGTTTCTTGACAAATCCAAACACATAGAGATGAGATTTCACTTCATCAGGGACTGTGTGCAGAAGGGGACAATGAAGCTACAATATGTGCCTACATGAGAGAGGTGGCAGGCATTCTCATGAAGGCCTTGATGAAAGGCAAGTTTGTCTTTTTCAGAGACAAGTTGGGAATGGTACAAAACACCTTCCTCGCTAAGAGGGAGAGTTAATTTGGTAGCTCAGAAGGTTTCTTAGCTAAACCTTTGTGTCCAAGGCTAGTTGATGGACACAATTAAATACCCAGATCAACGTTATTAATTTTATCCTAAGTTTTTATATAGGAAAATTATAAAAGTCATTTAAATGACTTTGATTGAATTTTCACTTAGATTTTTGAAAAGTGACTTTTTGGAAATTAATAATTCACTAAAGTGAATTTCTGGAGGCTTCTAGAAGACTTAAGAAAAGGTGAGTTAGAGTGATAAAAGGAGGGTGAGGGTGAAGGACATAACACATTGTGTGTTGAGCCGATGAGTGAGGGTGTTGGCTGAGGAAGAGGAATCGATTCTGCAGAGTGAGGGAGGGCGACTTAGCATCAAAGGAAGTGAGCTGAGTGCAAGCCGTTCCAGCAGAGACAAAGGTTGAAAAAGCAGGGCCAATTTTTTAGGGCTGAAAAAGTTGGGGCCGAAAAAATAGGGTCGAAGAAGTGGGGTCGAAAAAGAAGACCGAGTTTGTCGGGCTGTAAGAAATTTTTGAAATTTCTGTTGCTGTAAATAATTCCTCTGAAGCCAATAAAGTCCCTCCTTTGCTAGTTTTCCCCACACTGGCGTTTCCAGGGTATTTCTGGTGTCTCTATGTTTTATGTGCTTTGTTTCTATTTTCTTCTGTTGTTCATTTTAGTTAAATAACTCAGTTGTAAATTTAATGCATGATTTTCAGAAGTGATATCAACATAAATAAATTTTTGGGTAAAGAAAAATCATTGGCATTTTATTTTTGTTTGCTGAGTGTAAAGGAAATTAACAGTAGTGAAAGCCCAAAATAGTAAGTGGCCAACCTCCAACAAAACAAATCTAGTGAGATAAGGGAGAATTAGGGTTTTGACCATGCCAAAAATCCATGAGATAAATAAATATACACCTTCAAGAATAGCAAGGAGTGTCTCCACAAGATCACCCTCCAAGGATATGCTCAAAAATAGTAATAGGACCAAGTAAATGCATGCAAAAGCCATATGTATGGCCATCCAAGTATGCCACAGACCCCTCCATAAAACTCCTCCATAACCAGTTACAATAAAATAATATATATGCCAAGTCAAAGAGGTGAATGCACTCTCCAATGAAGGTCCAATGATGATAAGTGTAGCTGAAATATCCATGCAATAAAGATGAGAGAGCACCTATAGGAGAGGTGAACCCTAGAAAAGTGTGCCATGTAGCTACCTCAACCACCCACAAATAATAAAATATTCTCTAATGAAGTGTGCCCTAGGAGAATTTGCCAAGAATGGTTAGACCTCAGTAATAAAATATTACTCCATATTCCATGTCATAAAGATTTTTAACCAACCCAAGGGAGTGTGCCCTAGAGAAGTGTGCTAACTTCTCCAAGAAACAAGAAAATAATGCATGCCTTGGTAATTGTGCCCAAGAAGGGGGGCACACCACTAGAAAGCCTCAACCAGTTCCAACTAACATCTTCAAGTGTGGAAAGGAAGTCAATGAAGTAGGGTGCCCTAGCTATAAACTTTAATTTGGATAAATTAGATTAATTTAACCATTGAACATTTAAATCAACCTCAACATGTGTGCACAAAGGTTAATGCTCAAATATAACCATAGTCCCCCTCCAATTAGTCACCATTAGATTAAATCACCATGAACATGTGTTCCAATGAAGGGTGCACTTTAATAAAGTGTTGTACCATGTAAATAAAAGATGTTCTCCCTAGTAAAACCCCAACATGATAACAACCAAACATAATGCCCAACCTAAGGTGCACAACCACCAAGGGATTATTACATCAAAATTCTTCATCTCACCTTAGGAAAAGGTTAGATCACCGCCATCAAATCATATGTAGTACCCCCCTTTCTAACCCAAACTTAGGAAATAACATGTCAATGAGTGTACTGACATCATGGTGATGAAATACATTCCTCCCTAGGTGATGTCTAGCAAATTTTACATCATAAAGTTAAATCACCTAGGAAAATCCCACAATGGCAACATGAATCATCCGACCATAACAACGTCATAAGAGGAGGGGACATAAAGAAATGCTAACCCCATCCAATCATCAAGTGTGTTCCCCATCACACATCCAACACATGAGGACCATGTAAAACACCCCATGGCAGTGACACCATCATCATACATCAACACACCAAGTCACTAGGAAACATTAGCAACATCATGAAACATCTATCTCTTAACATCATCAACCAACCCTTTGGGGGGTCAGAACCATTACCCATATCTAAGGTAAGCATATATACCAAACCACCATAATGAGATAGTATGCTCCACATCCATCAAAAGTACAACCAAGGGGTGATCAACAAGTCTAGTACATGTGAGAAGACCACCAAGCAGCAAGCACAATCATCCAACCAAGGAGATGTGAGACTCCCCTGATCCAAAGACCTCCAAGGAACCAACAGCAAATCTTCATCACTGTGATGAAAATCACAAAGTGGAACCTCATACGATATGAGGTGTAACAGGTTCAATCTCTCTCCCTTGTGTGGAAGTCGTATTTATGTTGTGTTAAACAGAGTCAGGTTCTTAGTGATATTTAACATGTGGGCAAAGTTATGTCAGAAGAATCAACGATATATTTCTCATTTGTATTATTAACATGTGGGGTGTGTGTGTTTGTGTGTGGAAGGAGGAGACATGTTTTGCTTTTCATGTCTCCCATCCTAACATATCATTAACAATACACTTTAACATGTCTCTAACTTTATAACTTAACACTAATGACCATAGGACCCAAGTCTTATAAAATAAAAATTACATGTCTAACCGCCCACGCCCATGGTTATTTTGTTTCCAGTGACTCCCCGTAGATTTCTAAACTTTTCTAAAATTTATTTTCCGATTGCTTTTGTGAAATTATCAGCAATTTGATCTTGATCTTGCGACATACAAAAATTCAGCTCTACCTCTTTATGCTGTACTTGGTTTCTAATGTAATAATGGTGCACTTCTAGGTGTTTTGTTTTTGAATGAAAACATGGGATTTCTTGTCATCTTTATTGCTTGTCACTCTGTAAGAATGTTGGTTTCATCAGTTGTAGCTTCAAATTACTCAATATTCCACATAGCCAAAGCAATTCACAGGTTGCTTTCACTGCCACTTTATATGATGCTTCTGTTGATTAATGTGCAACATAGGTTTGTTTTTTACATACTTGTGAAATGACAACTTACATGCCCGTACAGTTACACCACTTCCAGGATCGAACAAATAGTCTGATGATGATTTTCTATCATCAACATTTCCTGCCCAATCTGCATTTGAAAATCGTTCTACCAGAAATTTTAGTTCTTCTTCAAAACCAGATTCAAAATACAAAGTACTTTCGACATATTTCAACATTCTCTTGGCTACATTCCAATGCACCATCTTGGAACGGTCCCAAAAATCTGACAACATACCAATTGCAATGTTTATATCTGGTGTGGTTGTTATAAGATAAATTAAACTCCAGAGTCCATACAAGTTGATGATACATTGTTTCATTTAAAGCTTTCGGGTTATCATCTTTTGAAAGTTTCAGTCCTGTGCCCTTTGGTGTCATGCTGGGATTACAATTTTCTATCCTGAATTTTGTAAGCAACTCTGATGCATGCAACATACTTAGATTGTGATATAAATATTTAATCTCATTGATGCCAAACTATAATAGCCAGTGTTACACAGGGATATGCTCTGTAGGGTAGGGAGTGTGCCCATCTTGCTCTTGAGACAGGGAAACTTCTCAGAAACATTTTGCTCACTTCCTTTTTGGGGGATGTGGGGAAATATTTCCTCCCAAAAAGGGAAATGTCCCTTTTTTGAGGGTCTCTTGAGTGCCCCCCACCCCCCACCCCCCAAAAAATAAAAAAAATAAAATTAAAAATCATCTGAACATTTGACAAAAGGTCAATGAAAATCTAAAAAATGTCCCAACCCAAATTCCTCTAGTCCCCTACATCCAATTAGCACCTTCTAAAACCATATAAGGTCAACCCATAACAATTCTCATTTGGATATGATTGAATTTGTTTTGGAGAGCACTGCTGGGGATCCACTGTGAGACTTGTTACACCTCATATTGTATGAGGTTTGATTTTGATCACATTAATGAAGATTTGCAGCTGGTATCTTGGAGCATTGGACTAGCTTGGGGTGATACATCTTCATGGAGTCCTTTCTCTTCATGGCATTGGATCATTTGATGGAGGTCTTTGGTTGGGGGAGTTTTACTTCTCCCTTGTTGAATGATTGTGCTTGCTAGTTTGGTGGTCTTTTCACATTTGCTTGCCTAGTTGATTAGCCCTTGGTTGCATATTTGATGGTTATGGAGCATGCTATCTCATTATGGTGTGGTTTTGGTATACTTGTTTATCTTGGATGTGCTACATCTTGTTCTTGGATTATGGTTCGAGCCCCCCAAGGGGTTRGAGGATGGTATTAGGAGGTAAATGTTTCATGATGTTGTTGGAGTTTGYTAGTGACTAGGTGTGTTGATGTTATGATGTTGGTTTGTCACTAGGAGGGGTGTTCTACATGGTCCTCTTGTGTTGATGTGTGGTGGGGACATACTTGATGATTGGATGTGTTAGCATTTCCTATGGTCCCCTTCTCTTATGATGTTGATGTGGTTAGATGATGTGTGTTGTGGTAGTGCACTTTGCCTTGGTGGGATTTCCTGGGTGAGATGACCCAATATTGTATTTTTGTAGGATATCACCTAGGTGGAAATGTTTTTGATGATGTTGGTACCCTTGTAGATGTAGCTTTTCCTCAGTTTGAGTTAGATGGGGGTTACTACATACATCTATAGTGCAAGCCTTCTCCGAAGGTTTGATAAGGTTTTATCATGTTATAGTCATTTGGTGGTGTGCAGAGATATGACTTATTTGCATGGTACAACACTTGTTGGAGTGCACCACCCCCAAGTGGTACACATGTTCATGTTGATTTAATTAGTTGGTGACTATTGATAGGTTGGACTATGGTTTTATTTGAGCATTAACCTTTACGCACACATGCCGAGGTTGATTTAACCATTTAGTGGTTAGTTTAATCCATTTATTACCTTGGAGGTTAATTGCTTGAGTGCTCGACTCCACTTGGCAATTGTTTGTGCTTTTAGGGGTTTTATTTGGACGAGATTGAGGGTTTTGATGGAGCACTTCTCTCTTGGATATAGTTTCCATGGCTTGCATGGTTATTTTATCATTATTGGAGAGGTTGGCACACTTCTCTAGGGTGCACTTTAGCTTGTGCACACGGTTTGGGGAAATAAGTTGATGGTGTTGGAAAACAACTTATGGTTTTAGCATGAGCATTGTTGAGGTCTAACCACTTTTGGCTCTTCTTTCTAGGGCACACTTCACACAGAGATATTTTATTATTTGTTTGGTGGTTGAGGTAGTTACATAGCATGGTTTTCTAGGGCGAACCTCTCCTAGGTGCTCTCTCATCATTATGGCATGGATATTTCAGATACACTTATCATCTTTTGAGTTTTATTGGAGAGTGCCCTCACCTATTTGACTTGGCATATATATTATTTTATTGGAGGTGCTTATGGATTAGTTTTAATGATGAGCATGTGGCATATTTGGAGGGCCACACATGGCACATTGCATGCACTTGCTTGGTCTTCTTTGTATTGTTGGAGCATTATCTTGGAGGACCAATTTGTGGAGATAGTCTACTTACTATTTTTGGGGTTGACCACTTCCTTTCTTGTGGAGCACTCCATCTAGTTGGCTCTTTGCACATTTATCCATGGAGTTGGTCGCCTTGGGATTCACACATGTGGATTNTCATCATTATGGCATGGATATTTCAGATACACTTATCATCTTTTGAGTTTTATTGGAGAGTGCCCTCACCTATTTGACTTGGCATATATATTATTTTATTGGAGGTGCTTATGGATTAGTTTTAATGATGAGCATGTGGCATATTTGGAGGGCCACACATGGCACATTGCATGCAGTTGCTTGGTCTTCTTTGTATTGTTGGAGCATTATCTTGGAGGACCAATTTGTGGAGATAGTCTACTTACTATTTTTGGGGTTGACCACTTCCTTTCTTGTGGAGCACTCCATCTAGTTGGCTCTTTGCACATTTATCCATGGAGTTGGTCGCCTTGGGATTCACACATGTGGATTGGTTGCATGCATCTTGTGGATCGCTTGCTATTTTTGGATGGTTGTTATGGGGGATTCTCCTAGGTGAATCATTTTATTGTTTTATCTCTCATGCACTTGGAGGTCCCACTTCGTGAGCTTTTCTATGAGCACATCCTCCTAGGTTGAAGCTACTTTCTTTTGTTTTTGCATACATCCATCCATCTTGGAGGGCGCATTCTATGTGGAATTTTTACATGTTGACTTAGTTATCATGCCTATTTTTAGTTGTACACCCTCTATTGGAGATATTCATTGTATTTTCTTCCTATTTTTGATGAGGGTGAATTCTCTTGGAGAATTTTATGTTGACATAGTTTGACATGGTTAACCATGGATTAATAACCATGGATTGAGAGATCTAACCACTCCATTTTTATAATATTTGTTTGACGTGTCATGGAGTTAATTAGCAAATAATATATGTTTATTGTATGAGAGAAGAGTCTCCATATACAAAGATGAGGTTTTTTTCCATTGTAAAGGTTGTTGAGACTTTGGGGATGGAGGAGCTCTCCCCTTGGACGACATTTGTACATCTTATGCTTGGAGCCGTATGGAAGATTGCATGTATAATATCTTTTTATGTGAGGCTTTATGGTTGTAATGTTTTCATATGTTGATTTTTATTGTAGGAAACCCTTGTGAATTTCGTTGTAAAGGCCTTGTAATGGACCATATTTCATTTGGATAAAGTAATGTGAGGATTTGATCCCTCTTATTGTTATTGTTGTTGCATCAAACTTACACCTAATAAAGCTAGTTGTTGCTAGCATGATATGGCATCACCTTCATAGCAATATTTTTAGTGGCATCCCTAGCCTTCCAATGATAATTTTCTGCAATAGATTTCAACAAGTTAAGGTTGATTTGTGGCATGCATAGCAACCCTTATTGTCGTACATTTTCATTCATTCACCCTCTTTGATCCATACTTCCTTGACTCCATTTTGGCCAAGGTTTGGTTAGGCACTTGGTCTTGGGGTTTTCTACCTTCATCTTTCGTTCTCACACCATACATTTATCCATCCATACTACAACCATTTGTTTTGCTTATATTTGCTCTTCAATAAATCACATTATGCCTCCACTCTAAAGGCTTAGCAATCCTATCCTTAGGGAAGCCCCCCTTGAGTTGGAGAAGAGCCAACGAAAAGTGAGAGGAAGAGTTATTGTGGTGACAATGGGTAGCCTCCCCGATTTGCACAAGACTAGCCCCTTGATGCTTGGGACTTTACGTTGTACGGGGGTGCTAGATTTTGTTGTAACACGACTTAATTGTTGAATTGCGAGGATAGAGATGAATGTATCTTTGATAAATATTTTTTTTATTAACAATATAAACTCGATGAGAAATACAATGGTGATTGATGAATTGTTATTGTTACACTTACATTCCAATGTGGATATTTATTTCATGATTTCATCGTTCATGTTTGCGATTGGTTCAAATCATAAATGTTATTTTTCATATGATAACACTTACCGTTTAGATGTATCATTTATATTTTTCATATATATATATTATATTTTGTTTTCAGTGGGATTTTGGATGGGGTCGCCTATGCTATGGACCTTGATGTCCCTTGTGACGTTTCCTAAAATTTGGATGGGTGTCTTCACACATCCCTCGTACGTGTGTCCTTCTCGTGCTTTCCTATCCCCAAAACTTGGTGGAACATTGGAAAAATGCCATCAAAATCTTTACAAATGGTATCGTTTTCCTCATTAATCAATCTAGCACTTGTTTTGAGTGGTATAACCTTTACATAGGGTATGCCCTACTTTATTTGGTGTTTCTAGGTTATTAGGCTAAGGTCGACATAGGCAAAATGCCCCTTGTGTGCATTTCCTGTAATGACTCAGTTATGGTTAAGGCTGACCTAGTCAATCTTGTTGTGGGCCCATAAA
The DNA here is from genome assembly GCA_010110895.2 of Picea sitchensis. Classification (NCBI taxonomy): domain Eukaryota; kingdom Viridiplantae; phylum Streptophyta; class Pinopsida; order Pinales; family Pinaceae; genus Picea; species Picea sitchensis. The sequence continues at coordinate 12,349 of SNQJ01S0134281.1, forward strand.
CCCTCCTTGGGGTAATCACCCTATTACACCTCATATTTATGAGGTTCTACATTGTGATTTTCATCACAATAGTGGATATTGATGCTGGTTCCTTGGAGCTTTTGGATTGATTTGGGTGGTTCTTCTTTATGGAGCCCTCTCTCTCTTCATGTAATTATATCATTTGATGGAGATCTCTAGTTGGTGATTGTGCTTGCTACTTGGTGGTCTTCTCACTTGTGCTTGCCTTGTTGATCATCCCTTGGTTGTGCATTTGATGGATGTGGAGCATACATGCTTATTTTGGATATGGATGATGGTTCTACCCCCCCAAGGGGTTAGATGATGATGATTAGAAGATACATATTTCATGATTGTTGAAGTTTTCTAGTGACTTTTGCATGATGATGTGGTATTATTTGGTGTCACTAAGAGGGGGTGTTCTATATGGGCCTTATATGTTGGATGTGTGATGGAGGACACACTTGATGTTTCTAAGGTGGGATGATTCATGTTTCCTTTGTGGGATTTTCATAGGTGATTTAACTTTATAATGTCACATTTGCTAGACATCACCTAGGGGGGAATGTGTTTCATTATGTTAGTACCCTCATTGATATGTTATTTCCTAAGTTTGAGTTAGAAAGGGGTATTGCATTATTATTTGATGGTGATCTAACCATTTTCTTAAGGTTAGATGGTGATTTTGATGTAATAATCCCTTGGTGGTGCACTTTAGGTTGGACTTTATGTTTTGTTGTTATCATGGAGGGATTTTGCTAGGGAGAACATATTTTATTTACATTGTACAACACTTTATTGAAGTGTTCCTCTCATTGGCACACTTTGTTTGTGACTAATTGGAAGGAGGACTATGGTTATATTTGAGTATTAACCTTTGTGCACACATGTTGAGGTTGATTTAATTGTTCAATGGTTAAATTAATCTAATTTATCCAAATTAAGGTTAATAGCTTGGGCACCCAATTTTATATGCTTCCTTTTTAGACTTAAATTGGTTATTCGGACCTACCCGAAGCTTTCTAGTGGTGCGCCCCCCTTCTTGGGCGCAATTTTGAAGGCATGCAATATATTATTTGTTTCTTAGAGAGGTTGGCACACTTCTCTAGGGTGTAGTCTCTTGGGTGGGTTGGACAACTTTATGACATGGTATATGAAGGAGTATTGTTTTGATGAGTTCTAACCAGCTTGGCACATTCTCCTAGGGCACACTTTACATGGAGAGTATTTTATGATTTATTGGGTGGTTGAGGTGGTTACATGGCACAATTTCTAGGGCACACCTCTCCCAGGTGCTCTCTTATACTTATTGCATGGATATTTCCGAGGACCTAAAAAAGGGTCCAAGAAGTTATATCCATATTTTGATCCATGTAGGAGGTTAGGAGTGTACGAAGTTAAGTGAACGAAACGGAATGGTGATATTATTAGTTCACGCTTAACACAATGGTTGATTGGGGTGAAAAGTCATAAAACAAAAAGGTAGAAAAAGGTTGCCCACCTTTTGTTGGATCGAATCCCTCTTTTCTTTTGCAAGGGAATTCTCCCCACTTTGTGGTTAGTTGTATCTTTTCGTTCTACGAAGTAGGAACGTATATTGGGGAGAAGGGGGTTTGGAGGGAGATAGAGATAAAGAGTCCTCTCTCCATAGGGGATGGGAGGGAAAATTGTCGCTTCCCATGAAGGGATTGGAGTCTCTTCCCACAACCCGTCTGCTGCTACCGCGAAAACATTCCAGGTCTATGATCCTTGAAGAGCCGAGGGTTGATTCCACTTTGATTAAGTTCCCCACCTTACAATAATAATTTATAAGACAAGCTACATTTGGTATCTTTTGACCTTCACTGGGGAGCACCCTCACCTCTTTGACTTGGCATATATATTATTTTATTTGTGGTTGTTATTAGGAGGCACGTGGCACATAAGGAGGGTCACATGTGTGACTTGGCATGCTCTTGTACTTGGTCGCCTTTCTATTTTTCAAGATCATTCTCGAGGGTGCATGTGGAAGGTTTCTTCTTGCTATTTTTGGATTGTCTTTGTGGGCACACTTTTGGAGAGATGATCAACTTTCTATTTTCAAGAGTCGACCACATTTTTCTTGTGGAGCACTTTATCTACTTGGCATCTTGCACATTCATCCATGGAGTTGGTTACCTTGGAATTCATTCATGTGGAGTGGTTGCATTCATGCACATTCTTGGAGGGCATATTCCATGTGGACAGTTGGCATTTGAATTGGTTTGATGCCTATTTTTGGTGGTGTGTTCTCTTCATGATCATCATTTGGTGCATACAACTATTTTTGGATGAGGGTGAATTTCCTTGAAGAGGCTAGTGTCCACACGTTATAACCCGATCAACCATGGATTGAGGAGAGACTACTCCATTATTAAAATGTTTGTTTGACTTGTCATGGAGTTCATTAGCAAATAATAATATTTTATTGTATGAGAGAAGAGACTCTCTCTATAATAATATTTTATTAGACCCACATTTCTCCATGGCTCTGAGATCTAGGGGTCGAGCTTGTTATAGAAAGACTGAGCCAAGTTGGAGGGGGTCTAGACCTTACTTCTCAGGCGTATCATCCATTGCAAGTGGACGATTCCGCAACCCATTACTTAGGCAGAGTTTGGTGTCCATCCTTTCTGCCTCGAGGTCATTTTCTGCATGGTCTCTTTCCTTCGTAGATTTAGATCTTTCAGTGACTCTACCATCGGGAGAGAGCGGTACCCTTATCTCGCTCTTTGCTCCTCGGAGGCTCTTGCTTCGGTTTCCTCCTCGGGCCGTGCGTGTGGTTGGTTCTAAGAGGCGTCTCGACTTCTTTAGTGGATGACTATCTCCTTAGACTGCCTTCCCCTGTTCAATTTCTCCATTGATGCACTGTGCCATCTCTTGTCGACTAGACATGTACTGAATCATGCTACCAAAGAGGACATATACAAACTATACACTCAAGTCACTTGGACTTTGCCTTAGACGAACCTGGGCCCGAAGATGTCCTTCTATCTAGAGCACTTTTTGGAGCTGTGGGATGGCATTGCCGTTCACCCCTCTTATACATGCAAACATTGGACACATTCATTCAAGATTTTTTTGGGTCAACTCTGGGTCGGATCCCATCGACTCCGGATTGAGACAGACCACCATATACCATCGGTCCGATAGGATTTGCCAGATGTGCCACTTATAGGAGCTGGAGACAGAGACACACCTCATCTTTAGATGTCATATATACTATGAGATCAAAGGACACTACCATTGCCTATATAGGGACTCAGGGGGCTCACTCTCTACTTTCTTCCAGTACCAGGACCATAGATGCCTAGCCCTCTTCATCAGGGAGATATTCTGCCGCAAATCTCAATTCCTACATGCCATGCCCCGCCTTAGGATGAACAAGACAATCACCTCATACTTTTATGGTGACCCATCAGATTGGAACAACAAACTAAGGGTTGAGTCCCAAAGTGCACTGGACAGTAGATTGATAAGACCTCGTGTCTCTCCTTAGCCTCCGAGATCTCTCCTTAGCTCTCGAGATCTCTCCTTAGCCCCTCTCTTGGGGAGATAGATCATCACCATCGAGATCGGTTCATAGGTGTCGTACGGTACATCAGTGTATACATCCTTAGAGAGTTAGAGGGATTAACACTAGAAAAATCCAGAGCAGGGTGCCTCCCATTCGTCAAACCACCTCTCAGATTCAGACGAGATACCAGAGTTCTATCCAGAGTTTCTTTCTTTCGGCCTCGGATGTTAGGAGTATCCCCCGCTCCTCTATCCCCCCAAGGTCATACAACCAAATCCCCCGATAGTCTTGGAGGACTTCGACAACGAACCAGTGCCCAATTCGCCCCCCTCACCCTCGACTATTCGACATGGGAAAACTTGACAGCCTCATCGTCAAACCTCTCTCTCTCACACTCTCTCTCTTGACAGACTTTTGAGTTGGGCATACTCACTTATATTTTGGATCACCTTACCTTTGTCATGGTTATATACTTTCTGAGACCACTCTACTTTATATTCCTTTCTTTATGTTATTTTCGACATTATCTAGGAGTTGCGATTGCACTCCTACATTGTTCTCATACTTATTGTAGTTCTCAGTCCCATTGGTCTACTTTTGTGGTCATTTGTTGGACATTAATAAAATTATCTTATCTTATCTTATCTATAAAGCGGAGTTCTCTCTCCATTGTAGTGGTTGAGAATTTGGGGAATAGAGCCTGGGGAAACCCACCGGGCACTTCCCCTCATTTCGAGGATGGTATTGAGGGTAAACCGGATTTTGTAGAAAGCCGAAGCTTTTTCGATAGCTTGCTCATTTAAGAGCTCAACATGTCACTTGCGGGAATTGAACATGGGTGGGGGGGAAAACACCCCTCAGCACAAACCACTCGGGCTAAACCCAATTGACATATATATATATATATATATATCTTGGTAACAATGCCTGGGGAAAACCCCCAGATACTTCCCCTCATTTTGAGGATGGTCCCCAAGGTAAACCCTAGATTCTTTAGGGCTCGAAGCTGTTACAACAATTTAATCATTATGAGCTCAACATGTCACTTTACAGGAATAGAACCTCGATGGGGAGGATAACACTGTTTTTTGACTCTCCTTGTGGTGCACATACGGTGGTGCATTTTACTTATTGGGTTTTAACTGTTCTATGATATGATGATCTCATTATTGACCTTGCCGCATTTGATGACATTGTTTATGGTTGTGATTTTATTGTGGATACTTTAGTTTGTTGGGAAGCTACATCTCAGTGGTTGGTTCATAATGACATTCATGGGCCTATGACCACTTTTTCGTGTGGGGGAGCTTATGTGCATACTCATATCTTTGATGGAGCTTCTACTCCCAGGTCTCTAGGATCCTTTTCCCTACTTATATATTCATCCATGGATGAATCTCAGTTTGCTTCAATGGATCCTTTTTCTACACTTTTCACAGAGGCCACCTTTGCCTGGTTGTGGAATTTTGTTGGCATTAGAGGTATGGCGTTTTAGGGAGGTTTCTTTACCATATGGTCCATGCTCCAATCTGTGGTACAATTTACAAATATCAAATGACAATCTTTTGTGGCCAACTTCTTTCTGGGAGCAAAAGTCTCTTCATAATCTATGCCTTTTTGCTGTGTGTACCCTTTTGTGACAATCTTTCCTTTGTATTTATCCACTGGATTTTCTGCTTTGAACTTCTTCCAGTATGCCCACTTGCAATATATCTACTTTTTTTGGGTGACAACTCTAGTAACCCCCATGTTTTGTTTTTCATCAAAGCATCATATGCTACTTGCATTGCATCTATGAATACCTGTTTTTCACTCTCCTTTTCAATCAAAATAGTATCATGATAATTAGCAACTTCCCTTACCAAATATAAGGTGATTTGGACCTGGTTTTTCCTTCTCCATGTTGTATCTAATCTGGTTTGCATCTTGTACAATGTTGTAAAACGACTTTGTCCTTTTCTGTGTACTGCTTGGTTCTTCATCTTCTATATGTTAGAGGAATTTTGGTTTATAGTTCTTCTTCCACCCTACAAATTTTCATCTCTCGATCCATCTGCACTTGCAGATGATCCTTCTAAAAATTACATCCCTACCAATGATGGATTTTTTATTGATATGATCATATAATTTTAAATTTTAATGCATTTGATTCTCTGCTATAACCAATAAATATATATTTTTTGCTTATAACTTCCAAACTTATGGCTAGTGTTAACTGGAATACGAGAATACGTAAAACAACCAAAATATTTGAAGTTCTTTACTTGTGTCTTTCTTCCAAACCAGGCCTCTTCAGGTTTTGAAACACCTTTGTAGGACTCCTATTCAATAGGAATATTTCTGTCTGAACCGAGTCTGCTTTAAAATGATATTCAAGATTAAGTCCTTTCAACATGCATTTGGCCATCTCCATTATTGATATGTTTTTCCACTCTGCTACACCATTCTGCTATGGTATGTAAGAGACTGTTCTTTATCTTTTGATGCCTTGCTTATTGTAAAAATCACAAAATGTTTTTGACTCGTAGTCACCTCCTTGGTCATTTCGCAACACCTTAATACTTACACCACTTGCTTTTTCCACCAATGCTTTGAAATGTTTATTGAGTTTCAAAAACTCCCCTTTCTTTTGAAATTGTACTTCATAAACTAAACCCAAAGCTTCCTTGCAAAATCATCAATAAAAGTGATGATATTTTGCACCACCAAGAGATTGAGTTCTCATAGTACCACAAACATCATTATGAATCAATTGAAGTACCAATGTTGCCCTTGCGTCTTCAAATTTATGTCTATATTGTTTTCCTGCCAAACTTCCCTCACGAACACCATGTCATGCTTGTTGAGGAAACCAAGATAGAAATTCAAATGCCCATACTTCGTGTCAAAGCTGCTTCTTTGAAGTTGAAGATGTCAGTAGTCTTGCTACTTATTTGGAATGCCTTCATAGCTGTAAACATAATTTTGGTGTATACCTCTGGCCACTATTATTATCCCTCTGCTTGATTGAAGATTGTTTCTTGTCAAAAACAATAATAAATTCTCCTCCACAATCTTGGTGACAAAGAAAATTTGCCTTTAGACTAGATACCCAGAGAACATCACCTGATACTTACTCTCATTGACATTTGTCCTTTATACTCTCATTGGCATTTGTCCTTTACCTTGCACTTGATGTATTTGGTTATCATCTAATGCAGCCTGAGTGGGCCTAGCGGTTAAGAACATGTGTTTCCTCCTTGGAAGTCCCAGGTTTAAATATGGAGGGGGAATAGGATATGTATACCTCCATGGACTAAGCAGTCAAATCACTATGCAGAGGGGGTCTCTTGTCCCACAAACAATGGGTTCTCATATGTCAATTTGGCATCTGGCTAGGTTGTGACCTTAAATTAGATTATTATAATTATATATTATTATAATATAACCACTTCACTTTCACATTTATCCAGTTTTGAAAAAACTTATTTTCTCCTAGTCATGTGTTTGGTAGCTATAGAATTGAGATACCAAACTCATTGAGAAGCTTGTATTTCTTCGTGGGCAGCACTGAATATATAGTCTGTTTCAGGTTCATCCTTCAATACAGATTCACTATGCAAAATTGCATTTTTGTCTACTTCCTCTACTTCTACCTTTGGCTTTATTCCTCTTTGCTTCATGCTTTTTCCAAAATTCTTTTGGAAAAAGTCCTTCTTTGTGATTATTTTATCAACAATAATTACAATATTTAGGCTTGTTGATTTGAGAATTGCCTTTGGAATTTTGTGCTGCTAGTTATTGTAATTTGTACCTGCCTCTCTGCCACAACCTTTGGAAGAAATATATAATGAGGTCACAGAATTTTGATACATGCTTGGAAGTCTATTTAGTATTCAATAAAAATTGTTACAAATTCCTTGTCTTCAATAGTTATCTCACAAGAACTAGCAGTTCATTTCAAATTTCTTGCATCTTCTGAACATGTTTTGTCATTGAATATGTTCAAACATTTTTAATTTTGATAACTTTTTTCTCAATTATAAAACTAGAGTTATTTGACATTTCATATAAATTTCTAACTTCACAACAAGCTTCGAGATTACAATTTATGTCCCAAGTATGTGGAAGAAATCATCCCCAAGTTCAAAGTTATCAGGATAAGGACATTTTTGTTCTTCTCGTAATCAGTTGTCATGGGCTCCGATTTTGGTGTTACTCCTACAGCTTTTTCCCAAAGTTCATTATAGAAAGAATCGTCTCCATCTTCTGATTCCAAGTCAGATAATTTTCCCCATTCAAGTTATCAGATTCTGATATCATAAAACTTTGAATGCTTGCCATGTTTCCTTATCTCTGAAAAGCTCCAAGAGGTATTCAAGTCCTTGTTACTCCAAGCAGATGGATGTTTCCTTATGGCCGCAAAACAGATATATATCTCCCAACTCCAAAATTTAAGTCGTCTTATTAAGTTATTACTCCAAATTCAGATATATGTATCTTTATTACTATTGAAACAGATTATTCATCAATATTACTCCAGGAGAAAGCAAAGTGCAGGGATTCAAGTTTTTTCACTTATATTTCTTTTTAATGTCATTGGAAAGTTTTATTGACATACCTGGAGGACAAATGTCATGACCCTCTGCTCCACAAAATTATCTGGTTGTTGGAAAAAAGATATTATTTTGTTTCCGACTTATGATACTACCGTCTGCTGACATATATATGCTGCTGTTGTTCTGCTTGTAAGTCTGCTGCCAGGATGATTTATTTATTTTGCTGTCCTTGTTTGAACAAGTCTGTCTGCTGATCAAATAATTGTTGTACGTCCTTGCCACAAATCTCGTTGCTGCTGTTGCATGAGAAAATTATATTAATGGTTTCTGCTGCCTGGTGCATGAGAATGTTGTTGACAGTGAATCAGTTCTGAGAAGAATATAAATATATGCACTTTGCTAACGCTGGTCTGAAATAAATATTATAGATATACTCTATCATCTGTCTGCTTATGGGCACGTCATTGCTGGTCTGAGTGTGAAATATTAATGACAAATCTGGTATGTGTGATTTAAGGTTTGATAAAATTTGAAATGCCACCAAATGGAGCCCTTGTGGGTGACATGTTTGTTAAATTCACTGCTGACAATATTTCATGTATGCATACTGCTGCTGATGTAAATTTTAATGACAAAAATCAGCAAACTAATATTCTATCCTTACACTTAGCAACCCTAGAGATAACTGTCTTGTGAACTCTGAAATGTCTCAAGTCCATTCAAATTTCCATAAGCAAGAAATACATTTATAAGAAAATATGCAGCGGAAATAAACACCAGCAGACAACATTCAATCACCCATGAATAACTCAAAAAAAATTTAGGCAAAAGCCGGGGAAAACCCAAATGTGGTTAAACCCAACAAGAGAGAGAGATTTTACTATTCAGCTTCAGGAAAGTACATATCAGCAACAAACTCACAATTTCCAGTCAAGAGAAAATACCTCACAGCACCAAGTCTATCCAACATAGATCTGCCACCGATTTCCGTTGCCAAGTCCGTACTGCTGTACAGCGCACCCAGAATTGCAGCACCTTGAAAATTGTGCAAATAGCCTGCTGTATGGACTGTTCTGTACGGCCCAACAACAGAAAAACAACTTTGAAAACTGTGCCAAGCCCACCTCGATTTCCCGTACTCTTTTCTTCTTGCTGTACAGACTGTACATACTGTCTGGGGATCATTTACAGTACGATCTCCCACAATAGAAAAATAACTTAGCAATGTAGGCAAAAGCCAGGGAAAACCCCAATGTGGGGAAACCCAACAAGAGAGAGAGATTTTACTATTCAGCTTCAGGAAAGTACATATCAGCAGCAAACTCACAATTTCCAGTCAAGAGAAAATACCTCACAGCACCAAAACTGTCTCCCACAAATCTGCCTCGATTTCCGTGCCAAGTCCGTACTGCTGTACAGCGCACCCAGAATTGCAGCACCTTGAAAATTGTGCAAATAGCCTGCTGTATGGACTGTTCTGTACGGCCCAACAACAGAAAAACAACTTTGAAAACTGTGCCAAGCCCCGCCTCGATTTCCATGCTCTTTTCTTCTTGCTGTACAGACTGTACATACTGTACGGATCCGTACAGTACGACCTCCCACAACAGAAAAATAACTCCGCAATGAAACATATATGCTCCCTTGGGATTTGTGCCCACTTTGTCTTGGGAAATGTGCCCTCTATGCTGCCCTAATTTTCCTCTCTCAATCTCTTTTCTTGTTTCTTGCACACTACCCAATGCATTTTTTTATAAATCTGAAAATGACCTTTTACCTCCCAAGTGTCCTTTCACCTTTCCAACCTTAAATCCAAAGGCCAAGATCTAATTTTGCCTTTTTCAAGATCAAGGGTCATGATTTATTCCCTCCAAAATGAATCACTTAAAATATTAAAGTACATTTCACTTTATTACATAAGTGCACTTTATGAAATAAAGTCACTTTAAAATTAGAAGGCACTGTTATCGCACGGNATTACAAAGTTAAGTGCCTAGTAGTGTAAACATAAGGTTACATCCACATATAAGACAAAACATGCAGAGTACCTCCCGAGCTAAAAAGCTAACACTCCCTCTTAGCAAGGGATGTACTCGCCGCCATCTCCATCATTTGGTACCATCACACTGTGCTCTGTAGGAGCTCCCTTTGAACTTGGAGTTATCCTCAACACTTGCACAGAACTCGAACTAGAAGATCTTCTCCTGGCAGTTACTCGGCCCTGAGCTCCTTGGAGAATCCACTCCATCCTGAGCATTGGTTTGACCACACTGGCTAAACCTCCTGCCAGTGCTCAGAAGAGACTCACTCTCTTCTCTCAGAATGCAAGACTGACTCCTTGGGCCCACCGCAGTCTCAGGAGCCTACTCATGCTCCTCATCCAACGCTGAATCATACAATGAAGGTTGTCCTCGCAACATATAAAACTTGTTCACCTAATCATTGATCAACTGCAGTTCTACCAGGTCTGCTCCCTCCCTGTAGATAAAGACATGTTCCCTCTTGAACAATGTGCAATATCCTACATCCTCCAAGGCTGAGATTGAGAGCAAGTTAACCCTCAACCCTGGAACAAAGAGAACTCCATCAAGCTCCAAGAATCCTCCATACTCGAGTTGGAATCTAACCCTTCCAACTCCACGTAGGGCTCGTGCCATACCACCTTCATTTACCACCTATCAATCAGGACCTGTCTCTGTGATATTTAGGAATACTCGCCAGATTCCCGTCATGTGGCAAGAGGCTCCACTATCCACAATCAATCTGATATTACCTCCAAATCCTCCGCTACCGACACTGGAAACTAGGGTAACCAAAGAAAATTCCCTGTCATACTTGGAAGCAAAGTCCTCCATGGCTGCTGTAGCAACTGTCTCGGGCCTTTCTGGTTCCTTCTTCTTCTCCTTCCTCTCATGACAATGAGAAGCAAAGTGCCCCAACTGGTTACAACAATAACATCTAACTTTACTCAAGTCCCTCCCAAAACTTCCTTTCTTCTTGCTCTTTGCAGTAAGAGCAACATTCTCATCAACTCTCTCTGTCTTCTGTGTAATGTTCCTGACTTGGCTAGTCTAGGAAACGCTGCTAATGTGTGTGTAGGATCAATGGTTTACAACATATAAATGATCATACAAATAATAAATGCGACAAAGGACTGCAAAGTTTGT
>SNQJ01S0134284.1:8374-27267 GCA_010110895.2 Picea sitchensis
AGAGAGAAGATTGATATAAATTTTGGGAATGTGTAGCACATTCTTGAAGCTTCCATTTGTGAGTTCAATTCTTCCTTTGCTAGTGACCTCGACTGGAGAGATGTCCCCCATTAGAACATGAGGACCTTTGCATGCATATAATGAATAATAAACTTATTTTGTGGCTTCCATGTGGTGTGATGCACCTGAATCTACAATCCAATAATCGGGAGAGGAGTTGATGGCAATCAAAGCATGGCTATAATTTCGTTTCTTGAGATTATGATCTTCTAACTTCTTCTTCTTGGAGCCCTTGGGGATGCGATCTCCAAGGTTGTTTTGTTGAAGTATTTCGACCATTTGATCTATCTATTTCTGCATACATGCTGATTTTGGATGGAATCCTTTATGGAAATAAGTGAATTTCTCCCCTTTTCTTCCCTTTCCACCTTTGGATCCAGAGGCATCGTTGAAGGGCTTTGAGTACCCTTCCTTATTTGGATTTGCACATGCTCTCCTTTTGTATTTTTCTTTATATTTATGATATTGATGACCGCTACCATATTTCACATTAAGTGCATGTGTCTTTGGGCCTTTGATTTTTCCCATATTGATGAGCTTGTTCTGCTCTCGTGTCAGAGAATCAATAAAGGCCTCAAGAGAGGGCATCATCTAGGTGGCTTCAGAGGTGAGACTAACTGAATGAAATGTAGATACAAACACTGAGTATTCCATACCAATTTTTGAGAGAAAGGTGAGAACCATTTGTTTCTCCTCCTTATATTTATCAACCCCACAAGCCTTGAGTTGCGACAACAAATCCTTATATTTGGTAAAGAAATCTTGGAGATTGTCGAAGATTTTTGTATCCAATGTGAGAAATTCCACCTTGAGCATGTGTCCCCTCATCTCATCCGGTTTTCAAAAAATCCCTTTCATGGTGGTCTAGGCTTCATTGGGAGTTTTACATGAGGATATGTGAAAGAGGAGTTAAGGAGAAATTAGACTACAAATAGTTCCAAACGCTTCATCCATTCAATTTAGATACTTGGATTTTTCTATGGCTGATGTTGGTTCAATTTCTATGTTCATGGTTAACCTGTATAATCCTCTACCTCGAAGATGCATTATTATATTTTCCTTCCATGGAAAGAAATTGTAGTTTGTAAGAATGAATTATTTTGGAAATTCCATTTTTTCCGTTGTCTGTAATCTTCGATACCTGCAAAAATAATTTGGTGTGTCTTTTCCCTAGAAGTTCGTTGGCTCTGATACCAAGTAAATATGTTGAACCTGCATAGAATATATCTAGCTAGAAAATGACATACACAATTTATAGAGAAAATATGAGAAAAGAGAAGCAGGAGAGAAATAATGAAAGAATTCTCATTAACCAAATGAATGAATGATAATTTACTCATGATATACTCTGTATAACTAAACTAATGCACACTGGAGGAGAATCCAATGTGCCAAAATGGTGGTATAGAGTGATCTAGACACACACCAACAATTACGGGAGTAAAATACCACCTACTCTAGTCTCTTAGGAAGTTACGGGAGTGAACTGCCACCTGTTCTGAGTTAACTAGTCTCTCAATATTCAGTTAACTGACTGAAACAGAGTGACGTGAGGAGGAGATTAGGGAATCCTGAGTAGTGTGCTAGTTTGGTGATGATCTCAAGGACAATGCGCATTAGTTGGTGATGATCCCAATGTGGCATGGTGATAATCCCAATGTGGCATATATACTCCACTCAACTGATCAAACTAAAGTGTGAACTAAAGAGAATATTCTCCCTAAACTATAGGAGACTGAATAATGACTAATAAAGATACATAAACCTTAGGAAAAATAAATCCTAGGTGTGTGTGAAGTATCTCCAAAAAAATCCCCCTAGGTTTTTAAATAGGTGGTACTCTTCTTTTATTGCTTAATTAAATTACGAAAATACAACTTAAATAAAAAAAGACATATTCACAAGAGAATTATTCCAAAGAAAAAGAGCAGGAAATTATTCAAATAAAAAATATCATATCTTTATAGTATTATACAGAAGTAAAGAAAACATCATATAACATTAACATATTCCTCACATCCATCACGATATAAGAAATATTTGATCATATCATAAGACATAAAATATATATAAGGTCACAATGTAGAGAACTTTAAATGAGTATTGCATTCAAAGGTGAAAAGGAATTCGATGAGTATAATCTAAAAATCCCACACTTGAATACCTCAAAGTATGATAATTAATTAAATTTATGCCCCAAAATAGTTCTCTGGGGAGTTTCAAAGAATAATCATATGGTTGTACACTGAAATGTAAAAATTAAAATAAAAGCGTTCATCCAAATGAACTAGGATGGGGATCCCATGGACCTTTAAAAGATGGACCTGGACCTGGAAGAAAAGAGGAAAACGATTAGAAATTGGCTATGAGTTTTTCAATGAATGAAAATACACAAGATGGGTGATTTATAAAAGAGAAGAGTCGAATATGAGAAATTATGAAAGATGACCTCTTGACTTACGATGATTGATTCTCTCTACTTCATTTGATGGCCGAGATGTCTTTTATACTTTATTTTGTTGTAACTTCCTCACCGATTGCAACTACTTTCTCTTGATTTGATTCATTAATTTTGATTAAAGCGTTCTTTAACCAATTTTCAATATATTATCTCATTGGTTCAACCATTAATTCTTGTCTCACTTTAATATCAAATAATTAATTTTTAAATATATTTAAAATCCATCTAAAGTTGATGGAGGGTATCCTCAATATCATTATTTGTGTTCACATAACGAACCAACAAACTCTCTAGCTCTATCTTTGAATATTCGGTCAGGTTGTTGAAATTTTTTGTTGATGCAATATTTAACGAGTCCAACTTTTATTCCATTTGTTCCCTCGATAGGAGTATTTAATTCATAATTAAATTCCAGTCCTCCATGTCTTCAATCAAATCGGCTAGTTCTAACTCAATTAAAATTAAATATAATTCAACCCTTTTTACACTTATGACATCACACTTAGCTAACATTTCTTTTAAACTTTTGATTCTCTTAAGCCATCATACTTTTAATTGTTTTAAATGTATTTCCTGAGGAAAATCATCTTCTTAATTTCTTCGAAATTTGCTAAGACTTGAAACGTTTGCTCTAAAATTTGAGACAACTCCTTTATAAAATTCCTCATTGTTTTCCAGGTGTGCTTGAATATAGTTCCTGAGATGTGTCATTCTCAAGCCCAATGACACAAATCTGGTCGAAAACTCCCAAGTTTCAAGAATGAGTGACATTCTCTTTTGGATGTTTTCATCGACATATCTTTTGATAGAATCTAACAAGCTTGATGTTCCTTTTAATCTTGAACTTGATTTTGGTCTTCCTTCAAGAGTTCTCAAGGGTTGTATGGTGGAGATAGGACTAGAAAAAAGTGGTGGGGGCATAACGGATTTTTCCAATTATCTTACTCTATCTTTTAAAATTTCATTTTCATTTTCTATATCTCTGATTGAAGACTTTAAATATTCTCCTCTTACTTCATAAAATTCTATGAATTTGGAGAGTGGAACCCCTTGAAAGTAAGATTTTGAATTCCATTTTTCTTGAATTTTCTTATCTTTTGAATTGATCTTTTCAATGACTAACTTTTTTGAATTTTCCTATCTTTTGAATTGATCTTTTCAATGACTAACTTTCTTGAATTGTTATTGAATGTAGCATGATGCAAGGTAAGGGACTCTTATTAAAAAATGTTTGGTTCCTGAGTAGCCAATTCTCTTGCAATTGTTCTACTTTCTTGCAATATATGTTCTTCACCTACAATTTCGATTTCTTCAACATTAATATCAAGCTCCATATCTTCCGGGTTAATTTCATTTCCAGGTATGTCCTCATTTTCTCCCTCTTTATTTGTACCTCTCTTTCTCTTATTGTAAATTGGGAGTTTGTGTGGCTTCTCAATATTTCCCTTAGGAGGGTTTTTTTCTCCTTCATTATTAGAGTTATCAATCAAAGACTTTCTCTGTTCTTGAAATGAATTTTGGGGTTCTCCTTTTGATGGGCCGTTTTTTTGAGAAATATTTGGGGACTACAAACTTATTTCATTTAAAAATATTCCTCGTTGTCTATGTTGATCATTGGCACTGATTACTGTCTCAATACCTTCTTGCAATTTTTCCACAGGTAACCTGTTAGTACCAATTTTTTTCCTATCATATAAATGAAGATGACTAAAGATTATAAGACTGATATTAGATGGGTTAGAAGAAGAAATTTGAGCTTCAGGAGCCTCTGTGAAGCTCATAGTAAAAGTTTCCTAAGGAAGCTCCAAGAAAGTAGTAGAAAATCTGTGCTCCTGTGCACATAAGCCAAATCATAAGCTCTCAGGTGCTTGTCGTAGTAAAAAAGGGGGATTGTTGCACAATAAAAGGGGCCTAAGATTATTATCCCATGATTATATCATGGGATCAGAACCAAGAAATATAAAGGCATAATGTTTTGGGAATTTTTCGGGACCCCGAGAGATCAACGACTCAGATCTCACTAGGCGCCTATGATCAAATCGACGACCTACATGTGTTTTCAGAGCCCTCTCTTCAGAATCTCATTTGAAGTTCAAGCCCTGACTAATTAAATGGGAAACTTATGATAAACGACCCTGATTTAAGTAGATACAACATAGATCACCGGTCCATATCTCCTCCCCAGAATCAAATCCTCCCAACCAAGTGTCGTGTTAGCCTGCCAACAGAGCAATGTCAAAACCAATCAGAGGCTAACACATGGACATGAAAAACCCACCACATGTAGGGGTAAAAGTGTCAGATCTAGGTGACATGTGTCCTATTTCCCTTCCACGTCAATCTCATCATGGGTCAACAAAAAATTTCCACGTGTCCAAGCGAGCGTTAGCATGACGATCTGTTTCCTTAGCCATTTTTTAGGTTCGTGGTCGCTCCAGATCGATGAATCTCGTGCATTTTCAGAATTCCCTTGGAAGTTCCATATTGACGGTTGAAATGTTCCCTCAGAGTTCCATCATCAAAGTTATATTGGAAGACCATACCCCGACCACTCTGATGAGCCACCTACGATCAATGGTCCAAATATAATGTCATCGCACCTCCAATGGACATACCATATATTATAACATAATAGACCATGTATTGAGAGATGAATGACCCATATTTGATCATTAATATCACAACCTCTTGACCATGTGTCACGTTAGCCTGCCAGTGGAGCATTTTCAGGGCCAACCAGATACTACCACGTGGATAGGTGGAACCCGCAAAACTCACCCCAAAGCATATCAAAATAGGTGACACATGTCCCATTCCCCTACCAAGTCTACGCCATCATGGGACCAATATAATGCTGCCATGTGTCCAGGATGACATTAGCGTGAAAATAAATGCCTTAGATAAATGTTTTGTTCAAACTACAATCTGTTCATGGAACCTCATTTATTCTCAGATCTCTAATTGATGACCCAAATCTTCCTTATCTAATTGCTTCAGAGTCCTCATCGGAGTCTTGTTGAAAATGAAAGCCCCGATCACTTAGATGAATGTGACTCCAATAAATGGTCTAGTTTTGATCAAGTTGATATCATGGTTTCTTTTTTTTGTGCCTTGTCAAACTTTGATCACTCTGATTAGCATGACTCTGATGAATGACTGCAATCACCTTCTAATGATAGATCCAATGACTACTGAGTCTCACAATCACTACAATTATTATTTCGAGTTTGTTGCAGCGAGGTAAATGATTACATGGATTGTTTAGGGATGGGGCATGATTGATATCCTAGCCTATGATTTCCCAATTGTTCCACGATATCAACATAACATATTTTTACGTAGGTGAAGGTAAACCAAATTTTACCAAGGGCAAATTGCTCAAGAATCAAGAAGCAATAAATTATTTCAAGAAGCGGTTTTAGGGCATGAGCGAGAGAGATAAAAGACAATGAAATCACCCATTGTTAAGGTAAAAAATTTGGGGAGTTAAAAAGTTTCTTGCAACCAGAGCCATTCGACCACAAAAACCTTGAGCATTGTCAGTTGATAAATTCAACAGGAAACCAGAGATTCATCTCCCATGTTTAAGGTTCAGTCTGTAATTCCTTTTTATAGTATTTGTGTTCTAGTGAGACATATCCTGACATTTTTGATTCTCTTGTATTAGATATGATTTATTAAATCTCAGGAAGCAAGCTATTCACCATATTCAGTGTTACTGTGTGATGTTTAGTTATGATATAGAAGTGATTTCCTCTGAATGTATGAACATTTTTTTATCATTTATTTATGCATTTGAATGATATGTAGAGGGTACCTCCATGTATTTAGATGTATGAAGATGTTAACTTCTTGAAGCATGTTTTAATTATTTGTATACACCTATTAGAGCTATTGAATTCTTAATTGCTAAGCACACTATTCTATTTCCATTGGCTACATGATTCATTCTCAAAATTTCCCTGTATGTTTATCTTGTTTTTATTCTAATTCATCACTTCATTCTCCGTTTAATCATTGATTTTATGAAACACTCATAGACATATGCCTTTGATAGTTGATAAAATTTATCATCTAAACCGAGGGTCATTTGAGGTCCTTTAGTTTTAAGAGAGAGAGAGAGAGAGAGAGAGAGAGAGAGAGAGAGGTAAAAATTCCCAAACATTGCATAAATATTTTATTGCAAGTCTGGATTTAATATTCATTTGAATATTAGCCCCTGGAGTGCCTCGACATTGTTCCAACAAAATCGAGTGCCTCGACATTGTTCCAACAAAATCTTGGAACAGCTCGAGGGATAACATCCAAAATGGTGATGTTCCCGGGATGTAAGATGAAGAAATATCTCGGGATATGAGCATTATTAGTCTTCAGACTTGATGGTGAACATGCATCAGGAACTTGGCTGTTAATATTTCACCCTGTGACTCCACAGAAGTAAAATTTGGCCTCTGCTAGAATACATACCAGAAGCCACTTTGATTCTAATAAGGTTATGATATATTCAGATCCAAAAAATCTTATCATTTGGAGAAATGTCAGAGAACATCATATCTCTTCTTATTCAGGTAACCCTTATCTCGAAATATTTCTTTCAATTGTTCATTAAAGTGTTGAATTCGTAAATTTGGATGATATACCTGAAGATTCTCCTTCTTCTTTAAAACCTACACCAGAACCTTTGATATACCTTCTTGAATCCTTCTTTATAATCATGTCAAGAAGTAGGCTCTTCCATTTGACTTTTCTTGAAAATCATGTTACTCCCTTATTCACTATGATCCCACTAGAGAATCCATTGTGTTCTAATGACAAGATCAAGTGTTGATATAGTAGCTACAAGGTTTTCTCCACTAGATTTTTCAAATGTACTTGGATTTCCTAATCCTGTACCTAGCATAGGGGTCTGAGGAGACTATCTTCCTATATTTAGAGAAGATGATGATGATAATCCAACCCAAAATTTGATAGAGTTTCTCTTATGTATGCATCAATTGAGTATTTTTCATGAAGATGTCCTCATGAAATTATTCATGTTCTCCTTAGCTAGGGATGCTTGAAAATTGTACAGATCTTTACTCGCTACTTGTATAGCTTCATTGAAGGATTTTCATATGAGGTTTCATTCTCATTACATAAGGAGGCATCCCATTGATCTTCCTCTTTGATGCTACTGCTGCAATGAAAGTTCTAAATCAATTTCAGAGGATATAGAAAACTCTCCCTGTCATAATGAAGAGGAAGGGAAGATCATAGATGATGGATATGAACAATATTTTTAAAGGGAAGCTTACTATAACAACGAGAATGGGAAGATAACATTTTAGATTCAAATGAAGGGGTATCATTGGAGAGTGTTTTACACAAAATATTCAAAGAATCTACTAGAAGATACCATGCTTCTTCTTTCCTTGAAAGATACAGATCAATACCCTATTCAAAGATATATTTCTCCTTTTGATGATGATCACGAGTTACAATTACCTGCTGCTGTTTCAAGAAATATGGTACGTGTTGATGAGTTTTTACATTTTCAAGAATATCTAGAGAAGATTGTTGAGTTTCCATATTCTAAGTTTCCTTTTGAACAATGTTGTAATGAAGACCTTGAGCTAGTTATAGAGCATAAAAACTATTGTTCCTACAGTAGTTAAGAGGAGAGAGAATTTTCTAGAATTGAGTTTTAAAAGGATGTCAATTGTAGATGTATTCATGAGGATATTCAAGAAGAGACAATGCCTTCTTTCACACCTATTGATCAAAATCAAGATTGTGTTGTTGAAAATTCTATAAATTTGTTTCAAGGTAACATTATTGATGATGTGTTTCCCCTTGTTTTCTATGATCCATTTTCTACTTAATGGTTGGCTCATGAGGAATATGCTCATAGTGGATTCTACAACACATTTTGTTTTTTATCAATACAAAGTTGAAGAAGATGTGCAGAATTCTATAACATCATTCACAAAAATTTCAAACATAAATATGTCCATATTTGACCATCATGACATAGAATCAGAGCTTGTTATTGAAAAACACATCTCTAAAGTGGATTTCACAAAAAACGTTATTAATGCACATGTCTATGCAAGTTATGAGGGTTTTAATGAAGGGTTTTAGATTGATGGCTTATTTTCATTTGAAGGTACAGAGCTTGATCATTGTGAACATGAACCAGATGAAGTCTTAGCATGTTGCACTTCCTCCTTTTTCTTCATCAAAATAAAAAGAAGAGAAATCAAAGAGTATCCTGCAACAGTTTAGTCAACTCTTTCATGAAGAAGAAATCTCAAGTTGTGTTGAGAAATTTGTTATTTCTCATAATTTTCATGATCCAGTCGCACTTTGGTTGGAGTTTTCATAATCCAATATCTCAAATGACTTAAGATATTTGATGCAAAAAATTTCAGATCATAAGAATAAATTTCATAATCATATCATGTTGCAGTTTACACTCCTAATTGTCCTTATTTTGCAAAAGTGCATACAAGGAGTTCAACCATGTAGTAAGGAACTTTACTAGTATCATTGGAGATGTCATTTTACTTGATTGAAGTGGCTAGACTGATTAGAGTAGGAGGGTTATGTACACAAATAATCTTGTAGCCAAGCATTTGCTTTTAGTTTGTAGAGCTTGTTTTAATTTTACGTCATTCACATTTTGGTACTTAAGAAAGTAGGTAGGATGCTGATGATGTAAGATGTTGATCATTTTTTGTGTCACCTATGAGATCACTTTTTAGGTATGAAGGAGATTTATTTTTGAGGCAGACTCCATAAACCAACAAAAGAAGGCACTTGGTATATAGTTCTCAGCAGACCACATGGGTATGTTGTCCCCACTGGAGCCGAATGTTAGTACCATTTTTGTTCCTATAAAATAAATGAGGATGAATGAATATCATAAGACTGAGATTAGATGAGTTAGAAAAATAAGTTCGAGCTTCAGGAGCCTCTGTGTAGATCAGAGTAAAATTTTCCTAAGACAAATTGAAGAAAGAAGCATAAAATCCATGCTCTTATCTGCATAAGGAAAAATCATAATCTCTCAAGTGCTTGCCACATTCAAAAGGTGTTTGTCACAGTAAAAAGGGGGCTTGTCACATGAGAAAAGTGGAATAAGTTTATTATCCCAATATTCTATCATGGGATCGCAACCAATAAATCTAATGCACAATGTTTTGGGAGTTTTTTGAGACCCAAAGAGATTGATGAATCAGATCTCACTGGACGCCAGCGATAAAATTGACGACCTACATGCATTTTCATATCCCTCTCTTCAAGGTCTCATTTGAAGTTCAAGACCTGACTACTTCGATGTCACACCTCCTATCAACAAGCCTGATTTAATTAGAAACAAGTCGGATCAACGGTCCAGATTTCCTCCCTAGAATCAAAGCCTCCTGACTAAGTGTCACGTCATTCTACCAATAGAGCATTGTCAAAACCAATTAGAGGCTACCACATGGACATGAGAAACCCAACACATGCAAGGTTAAAAGTCTCAAATCTAGGTGACATGTGTCTTGTGTCCCTTCCACATCAATTTCATAATGGTCTAACAAAAAGTTTCCACGTGTCCAGGAGGGCGTCAGCATGATGATCTGTTTCTTTAGCCATTTTTTGGGTTCATGGTTGCTCCAGATCGATGACTCTCATGTGTCATCAAACTTCCCTTGGCAATTTCAGATCGATGGCTGAAATTTTCCCTTAGAGTTCCATTGTTGTAGTCATATTGAAAAAACATACCCCGACCACTCCAATGGGGAACCTACGATCAATGGTCTAGATCTAATGTCAGTGCATGAATGATGGATGAATTGGTTCTCATCATGCAAGTGACCTTGTATTGAGAGATCAACAACCCATATTTGATCATTAATCTCCCTCTGGCTCCAACCAGAAGGAGGCTACAACCCCCTGATTCTCAGGCTCCAACCTGAAGGAAGCTCCAACTCCCTGTGTTCTCTGACACCAACCAGAAGGAGGATACAACCCCCTTTTCTTGCTCTATCTTGTTGCCCTAAAATATAAATGTAGACCAAACTATCACTACCACTGATACCATCAATGCCTCTGATAATCAACATGTAATCAACCTATCATCCAACCTGTCACTGTCACATCAACTTGCAATCCAACCTGTCACTATCACATCAAACTGTAACTGATCATCAACCTATAACCTATCACTATCCTTGTCACTTTATCTGTCACTGATATATCAAACATATCTTCTCATATAGACTATATCAACATCAAGTATCCAAATCATGTACCAAATTTACCTCAAGCATGCATCATACCATATACCATAAGTTATGCCTCAAATATATGCCACTATCACAAATATGTGCCTCTAACAATGAACCATAACAACCATATACAATATACCAAGGATATGTCTCAAGCATATATCAATGACATCAAAACATGGACCTCAACCATATGCATCCATAAACCAAAAGGGCCTCCAAGACATGCCTCAAAAATGTGCCATACCATCCATTATAAACACACATAAAAAAATACCTATGATCCTGTAAACACTCTGTTGTATCAGATAACATATGAGTAAACCAACTCGGGCATAAACAATATGGTACAAGCATCACTTCACACCCTTTCAAAATATTTTCACAGATCTGTGACTTCTCCACTACTACCCGCAGAATCTGCACTTTTCTCCTCTGTAGCTTGTGTACATACACACCCTTATGACTTGTAACCCACATATACCTCAGAAATTAGGGTTACTCACATTTTCTTCAACTCCGAGACTTTCACCTTCGACCTTCCTTTGCACCCTTAGACTTGCTACCTTAGACTTAACCTCATATTCTCCAATAGACCAAACATTCTTCACAAGATAGATAATCAATAGAGATCTGTGTGAATTGTGCTTATGAAATACTCCTTGAGGGCTATTTATACTTTTTCTAAGTAAATTATTTCCTTACTTTATGGGTTTCTTGTTACAACCACTTAACCCTTTCATTAATTGTTTTGTAACCAATTTCGGGCTTCTTGAGCATTCTTCGAGGCTTCCAACTTCATGAGGGCATATCTCCCTAACTCCGAGGAAAAAAAACATGATGAGTACTATCCATCTATCAATGTATTACCTGCATTTACACTATCATTCATGTCCTTATTCCATTCATGTCCTTATTCCTTGATCAAATTAGGGTTCCATAACTACACCTCTGGGGATTCTTGTATACTTATTCAAAGCGTCTTCCCGTGAGGGCCATGCTTAGAGCTACACCATAATGGGGCCACTTTGGAGACTTATCCAAATACACCCATCACATTTGTTGACATCAATGACAACCAATTCTTGTTGACATTAATGAAAAACAACTGTCCAACGATATCCCCCTTTGGCATTGATGGCAACAATGATATCATGCGAACACTCATGCTCATGCTCATGCTCCCCCTGTGACCATCGCTCTCCCTATGACCAAAGCTCCCTCTGTCTTCATGCATATATTCTTTCTCTCCATTTACATGCCTTTGTTCTCTCTCCCCCCCTTTGACATCAATGGAAAATGGCAATTCTCCTTGGGGTTTCCCCCTGCCAACAAGCCTTTGTTTTCTTTTCATGGTGCTTCCTCATGTAAATCTCTGATGTATATGAAAATCATTCAAAAAATTATTTACTCGTATTCTTCGTGTCTTGATTCCGTGTGGATTACCATGGGGAAAACTACTTTAAGTTTATGTCAAATATACTTAAATCTCTCCCTCATAATACGTTTGGTGAAGATACATGCAATCTAATATTTTTTCCCAATGTACTCTAGCTTGATATTCTTCTCTATAACCTATTCCCATAGAAAGTGAAACTTGATCGAAATGTGCTTCACCTTGGAATGAATTACTATATTTTTGGAGATACTGATAACATTGGTGTTATCACAGAGTATCAGAATAGGCTGGTCATATTCCACTTTTATATCGTGCAAGTTCTTCTTCATCCAGATAAATTGAGTGCAACATGTTGCCACTGCAATATATTCTACTTCTGCTATGGATAAAGATACTGGTGAATATTTCTTTCTTAGCCATGATACCAAACACTCACCTTAGTATAAATATGCTCCACTTTTACTTATTCTATCGTCAATGTTACCTGCCCAATCTGCATATGTGTAGGCAACCAAAGACATTTCTTTCCTTTTTGGATACCATAATCCAAAATATTCTATTTCTTTGAGATATCTGAATATTCTCTTTACTTCCATAACATGTGTTTCTTTCAGTGCTTCTTGAAATATTGCAACTTGTCCAACTTCTTGCATCACATCCAGTCTTGATGTTGTCACATAGAGTAAGATTCCAATCATCGATCTGTAGAGTTTTTGATCTGTATCCTTAGATTCATCATCCTTGCTCAACTTGCAATTGGTATGCATAGGAGTACTTATGAGTTTGCAGTCTTCCATTCCAAACTTCTTTAGCATTTCTATGATGTACTTAGTTTTGGAGATGAAAATACCTTTATCACACTGACATATATGTAATCCCAAAAAGAAAGTTAACTCACCAACCAAAGAAATTTCAAACTTATTCTACATGTTTTTGGAAAACCTATGACTCATCCTGTCATCATCACTCCCAAAGATAATATCATTTACATAAACTTCAATTATCAATATATTGTCTTGATCCACTTTTATGTAGAGATTGTTGTATGCATTTCCCTTCGTGAATCCTTGTTGTTGTAGATACCTATCCAATATTAAATACCATGATTTGGGGGCCTTCTTGAGTCCATACAATGATTTCTTCAGTCTACAAACACAATCTTCCTTTTTTGATAGTAGAAATCCTTCAGGCTGTTCGATGTAGAATTATTCTTCTAATTATCCATTTAGAAAGGCTAATTTTACATCCATTTGATATACCTTGATTATTTTAGAACATACATAGTCTAATATCAATATGATATCTTCCATCTTGGAAATTGGGGCAAAGGTCTCTTCAAATATATACCTTCAATTTGAGAATATCCTTTGCATACTAACCTTGATTTTTTTTTGGTTACCTATCCATCCTCATTTAGTTTATTTACGAAAACCCACTTTGTGCCAATCACATTCTTGTTCTTCAGCCTTGGAACCAATTCCCACATGTCATTCTTTTCTATCTAATCCAATTCTTCATCCATAGCCTTGACCCAATGTTCATCATTGTTGGCTTCTTCAAAATTGCTTGGTTCAACTGCGGATAATAGTGCTAGATGTATTTGTTCCGGTGAAAGTATTATTCTTTGGGTTTCAACTCCTACATATTTATTCCCAATAATCTGTTCTGGTGGATGTTTTTTCTGCACTTGTCGGCTAGATGTCTTAGGAGGTAACTTCTAGCCATCTTCCTCTTTCTCTACTTCTGGATGTTCTTCTTCTTCTTCTTCTATCTATTCTTCTTTTAGATCTTCTTCATCATCCTACTCTTCTGAATATTTACTTGTTTCTTTGGTATTTCGTTCATTTGCTTCATCAATTGTTACGTTGATGCTTTCCACTATTTTGTTGAGTCTTGGAATAAAGAATTTGTATACTTTTCTTTTGCTTGAATACACAACTAGTGTTCCCTTATCAACCCCGTAGTCAAAATTTCCAAGCCTGTCATATTCTATTTTGATATAACATTTGCTTCCAAATAATATGAAATGCTTCACATTTTCCGTTCTTCCTTTCCATGATTCATAGGGAGTCTTATCATTGTTACTTCTAAGCATTCCTCCATTTAGGATGTGAATTTTTGTATGCACTGATCGTGCCCAAAATATACCACTCAACTTGGAATATTTCAAGATGGTTTTTTCCATTTCCTGTACTGTTATATTCTTCCTTTAGACAATTCCATTTTTCAGAGGTTTCTTGGTTGTTGAGAATTGTCTCTTTATTCCATTTTCACCAAATAAATCCATGAATTCTTTTGATGTAAACTCTCCTCCATTGTCTGATCTTAAAAAATTTATTTTTAAGATTGTCTTGGTCTCAACCATGTCTTTGTGTATCTTGAAGTGTTCGAATTCCTATGACTTCTTCCTGAGAAATCCAATTGCATTCATTATTGTGTAGTCATCGACTAGTAGAATAAAATACTGTTCGCCATGTAATACATTCATTATTGTAGGTACACATAGGTCAGTGTGTACAATCTCCAATGGTTTTTTCGTGGAGTATTCTTTTGATTAAAATTGGTCATGGTTTGTTTTACTTGTAGAAAATGCTCACATAAAGAATTTGTTGGCTTTGAGATCTTAGGCATTGCTTTCATTTCTTCCTTTCTGTCGATTTTGACAAGGTTGTGAAAGTTCATGTGAGTCATTCTTCTATACCAGAGCCAACTTTCATTTTATTTTCCTAAGCAACATCTTTCCCTTCCAATTTCATTCAAGATATATATGTTGTTTGGTGTTCTTCTAGTTGTAGCCACAAATTTTCCTGATCGTTCTTTCCTTATCTCACATTTTTCTAAGCCAAACAAAAGTTTGTGTCCTTGATCACACATTTGACTTACACTTAGAAGATTGTGTTTCATATCTTCGACTAGTCGAACATTTTCTGCCTTGGCATCTTTTCTTCCAAGCATGACTATGCCTCTTCCTATAATTCTGGATGAGTTATAATTTCCAAACAAAACCGATCCATATCATTCCTTCTTCAGGGTAAAAAACTTGTTCTTTTCATCTGTCAGATGCTTTGAACATCTGCTGTCAACATACCACCCAATTTTCTTGTGTTGTGTCTGTAAAGAAAGTGAGAATTATTCAATGTTGAATTGATCCTGATTCCTCATCCACATCCTTTGTGGTTCCTGTTTGATATTCTGCTTTGGTTCCCTTGGAGGAACAATCGGTCTATAATATTTGGACATGTGTCCAAAATTGTTGCACTTGTAGCACTCTAATTCATTACTTAGTGAACCAAAAATGTTGTAATTTATATTTTGTGCTTCATGTGACTTTCTAGGATAATTGTTGTTTAGATAGACTTCATAGTTTCTTTTGTTCCTGACATAGGATCTACAATTTGAAACTTTGTGTCCAAAATTGTTACAAGAATAAAATAATCCAAGAAAAATAGTTTGATATATGGATGTAGGAGATATTCTGAAAGGTGTTTCTCTTCTGAAGCATTCTTCCTCTTGTGATGTTGTTGATTGTTGATTCTATTTTATGAATCTTCTAGATGGTCTAGTTCCTCTATGATTTTCTTCTTGAGTCTTCATGTATTCCT
This sequence comes from Picea sitchensis, assembly GCA_010110895.2. Lineage (NCBI taxonomy): Eukaryota > Viridiplantae > Streptophyta > Pinopsida > Pinales > Pinaceae > Picea > Picea sitchensis. The sequence goes on from SNQJ01S0134284.1 coordinate 24,152, forward strand.
CTTTATTGATAGTTCATCTGACAATTTATGCATAGTTTCTTTGTTATGCTTCCTATTCTATCATATTGGAGCTTGAATATTTCTCATTCTGCATCTAGTTGTGTCCTATCCTGGACCTGTCATAGTATGGCCTTTGACTTTTGATGATCTCATCCAATATCTTGGTGTTATTCTGCTGCATATCATTCTTTTGAAGATATTTTCTTAAGGTGACTATTTCTTCTTCCAAGCTTTCAATCATCTTCTCCTTATCTTCTAACTGATTTCTGAGTGTTTCTTCAATCCTTATGTCTTTTTATACCTATATTTTTAACTTCATGATTATTTGATCGATTTCTTCTAAGTTGGAATTTTGTGATCCTTCTTTCTTCTTTAATTCTTCCTTGAGCGAATTTATTTTCTTTCCTTCTTTCCCTAGTTCTTCTAAGGCATTGTTTAATTATTCTCTGAGATCGACTTTGTCTTCTTCTTCTTAAGAATCCTCTTCATCACCATATACTGCCATGAAGAGTACTCTTTATAAATCAATGTCACTATCATCATCCTCATATGATGAGGAGCTGTCTTCCTTTGAGTAGAAGTGTTTCTTGAAGAATTTCTTTTTGTTCCTTCTCTTGTCTCCTTTTTTAGTTTAATTTTTCTTCTTAGGATCTTATTCTTCATCTCTACCTTTATTCTTAGAATAAGGAAATTTAGAAGTAAAATGACCAATACCATCACAATTAAAACATTTCAATGGAAGCATACCTCTGTACTTTCCGGTTCATCTTTTTAACTTCCTTACTAATTTTTCCACTTTTTCATCTTCCTCTGAATCATCGCTGCAACTACAATCTAGTTTTGACTTTTTCTTGTTTTTTTTCTTTGTATTATTGGATTCTTTGAACGTTGCCTCCTTTGTGACTGGGTTCTGTTGTTCTATACTCATTTCATAAACTATGAATATTCCACGTAGCTCGTCCATGCTCAAACTGTCAAGATCTGTTCTTTCTTCCAGGGAGGGATGATATCTTAGGATCAAGTCTCATAGGTAGAGATATTATAACCTTTTGAACGAGCATTGATTCATCAAATTATTATACCTATACTCTAATAATGTTCACTACTTCGTCAACTCATAGAAAGTAGGCTGCAATGTCTTCATCTTCCTTCATCTTCAATTTCTCAAACTTATCTCTAAGGGTTAGAATCTTCTCTCCCTTGAATTTGGTATCTCCTTCATAAAAATTTTGAAGTTTATCCCAAATATCCTTTGCGGTATTGCAATGCATAACTTTGAAAAATATTGAATCATCTAGATTGCTCATAATGGTGCCTTTAACTTTTGAGTTGTTTTCACTGATTTTATTTCCATATTTGTCAGTTGGGGGAGTGGTTGGCGTTGCATATCTGTCTAACACTGACTGCCAAACATCAAATCCCTGTGCCTGTAAAATGTTTGGCATCCTTTTATTACAAAAGGCATAGTTCTAACCAACAAACCTCCATGCTCCAATCTTAGCTTATTCCACGATCTCCTTCCAGTGGTTAAACTATTTATTGAAGGACCTTATCTGATACCAATTGTTGGAATACTAAGAGGGGGGGTGAATCAATATGAACAATTATTATCACTTTTAACCACAATATGTAATCACTAATTTCATCAACATTATATCATCAATATATCACAAGAAATATAAATCAATAGAGCATAATAGACATCCACAGAAAAACAATACACCATAATTTACATGGAAACCCAAATGGGAGAAAACCACACAATTATTTTATTATATATCAAAAGAATACATTCATTGGAAGCACCAAATTAACAATTATCTAGCTACAACTGGAAGGAGGTTATGACCCCCTATTTATAGGCTCCAAAATGAAGGAAGCTACAACTCCCTGAATTCTTTGGGTCCAACCAGAAGGAGGTTGCAACCCCCTAATTTGCAGGCTCCAACTTGAAGGAAGATCCAACTCCCCGTGTTCTTCGACATCAACCAGAATGAGGATACAAACCCCTTTACTTTCCCCATAATTTATCCCTAAAATATAAATTTATACCAAGCTATCACTACTGGTGATATTGCCAGTGCCTCTGAAAATCAACCTGTAATCAACATGTCACTATCACATCAACCTTTAATCCAACCTTTCACTATCACATCAACGTGTAACTGATCATCAACATGTAACCTATCATTGTCCCATTTACTGTATCTGTCAAAATATATCAACTAGATCTTCTCATATAGACTATATCAACATAATGTATCCAAACCATGTACCAAATGTACCTCAAGCATGCATCATAACATATACCATAAGATATGCCTCAAATATATGCCACTATCACAAATATGTTCCTCTAAAAATGAAACATAAAAACCATATACAATATATGATCTAGATGGATATTAGTGGCCACCCACCTTTTCCAACCGGCTCAAAACAGTTTTCTGACAATTTTGGCAATTTACTATTTTTAGCAGTTTTAACTTCTGGGGCCATTTTGAGGGCCTAAATGAAGTTTTTTTGGGATCGAAACTCTCAAATATATCTGAAGGCATGATTGAGCCCCCAAAATGAATCTCCTTGACGGTACCTTTCAAACGAGCTATAATACACCTAAAACAGAGATCGTATGCAAAAGTTGCAGCCTCGGGAAGTTGATGTACTAACTTACCCAAACGGGGCCCACATGACTTTTGGTGCTTCATCTCCTAGGGTTAGGTTTTTGGATGTTTAGGGTTTTTGGAATTCCTGTTTATTGAAAAAAGGCCTTCAGAGCCTCATTGTAATCATCTTCTTGCAAATGAGCGCAAATGTCACATCTCTTCTTAGAGATTAGCCACCACCATTCCAACAAGCTTGTTTCCGCTGCATTTTACAGTTTCATCTTATTTCCTTATTGAATAGAAAACCAATTTTACTGTATCTCTGTTATTTTGTGTTAAGCAACTATTATATAGTCATTTTGTTCTTCTCATAAAATCCAGATCAGTGGTACTAGAGAGGTCTTCTCCTTGTCTTCTTAATGCATGTCCCCAACGAGGTCGGAGTATGAAGAGTTGGGTCTCGAGCTTGTTTCTCTTGAGGACAAAAGCTCTCGCACAACCAAGCGACCT